>RCUC01169475.1:0-210980 GCA_003697995.1 Taxidea taxus jeffersonii | reverse complement strand
ACTTCGTCATTAGAATGTAATCTCCATGAGGGCAAGAAATTCAATCCATTGTGTTACAACGCAATCCTCAGCATCTAGAATGCTTTAAAAAACAAAACAAAACAAAACAAAACAAACAAACAAAAAAACCAAAGCTCATTCAGAATTAAAGATCATTTCCTATGTGTACGCTCAGATGGATGGAACTTCACTCAGGCTCGTTCATTCTCCCCTCCAGGACATGACTGATGTAGAACTTCCCAAAGGCACATAAAGAAATGAACAAGTAAATGAATTAATGCAGTTTTTTTTAAATATCAGAATTTAGGAAGGCTTGCTCTTGAGTTTATTGATATTTTGAATCAGGCCCCAAAACTGACAGACCCTAGTATGATTTTTTTTTTAAGTTCATTCAGATTATTTCAAATACAAAAGGTAAATACTAAAGAAAGTTAAGGAGATATAAATTATAATATTCTAAAAAAATATAGCTAGTGGTGTCTTTTGGAGGTCACATTCAGCAAGATGTAGTCCAGATGTGTCTGAATCTGTATGTAAATGTTTCACATCTACTTAATCTTAAATCATGGAAGATTGTGAACTTAAAATAACAAATTCACAAGTTCTTATAAAGTATCAATGATTACTCTAAGATATTGACAAACCAAACACATTATGAAACTCTTAACTGGTGATACTTTTCCTTAGCTTTTGATTTTTTGTTCTTCAGTTAGTTCTTGATCTCATTATAAAGAAATACATATATGCTCATTGGAAAAATTTTTAAAGTATTGCTTTTCCTTCATTCTTCTTATTGATAGAAAAAAAACCTGGTTTTTACAGGGCTTACATTCATATAGTATGAGTAGATTCAGTGAGTTACAACTTGCAGTGTATCCTGTGATGCCCATGGGGTGTGTTTTGGTATTAATTATGGTTCTACTTCAATCACGTCATTATTTTAAACTAATCACTTTAAACAGAAACTATAGCCTTTATGTATGACAGTTTTACCTGAAAAAATAAATTAAAAAATATGAAAACTCTAAAAAAGAGAGTAGTGGATACCGATTTGATTTTCAAATCATTTTAATTTAGAGGTACAGTCTGTATGTGACATTCTAAATTGATTCACTTTCGTTATTATTCTTCAGATATGCCCATCTTTATCTAAAATATTCCAAAAGGCTTTTTGACCAACACGTTACCATAAAATAAAGCAAGTTTGATATATATGAACCCCCACCATCTTACAAAATTACAGATCTAAATGTGACCTGGGAAATTATCTTTGTTTTGAATCTTTTGTAGCTACTTGCCCCCCTTTTATTGTGTGTGTTAAAAGTAACCTGCCCAGCCAAAAGCCACTTCATGAAAGATGATTTGACATCCACCTTGGGTTTAGAGAGCCAGAGATAAATACCAAACAAAGATGTTAAGCAAAAGAGCCCCAATAAAGCTTGTTTTAGTTTAGCTCCTTAAATAGCTAAAATCTACATGATGTATCTGCATTTTATGTCAATCAAAAATCTTCCAAACTACAATTTTATCAATCTGAGAATATGAGTTCTTGGCTTTTTATTAACATTGACATCAGTACCTCTGTCACTACAAAGCAATATGCTCTTAGCCAGTAAATGATAAGGTTTCCTTCTTCTTTTTTTTAATTAATTAATTTATTTATTTTAGAGAAAGAGAGAGAGAGGGAGATCATGATGGGGAGGGGTGGAGGGAGAGAGAGAGAACCTCAAGCAGACTCCCCGCTGAATGAAGAGCCTGAGTCAGACTCAATCCCAGGACCCTGAGATCATGACATGAGCCAAAACCAAGGATCAGATGTTTAACCAACTGAGCCACCCAAGTGCCCCATTTAAAGTGTTCTTTGTTCATTTTTTCTTCTTCCTTTGCCCACTTCCTCTCTCCCTTCTCCCCTTCTTTCCTCTCTCCTTCTGAACCTATTACATGAGCACATGATGGCTGGAACACTTCAGACCACAGAAATAATAGAACAGCCATGAGGCACATGGTTTCCTTCTCATGAGACTAGAAAACTGGCTCAGTCCCTTGGAGAAAACCCCTTTGCAGATCTGATCGGCCTTGCATACCTGGGTGCAATTTCGATTCTACTTCAAATACTAGGGGTCTCAGGCACTTTTTGCTCTTATCTCCTTACAGATTTCTAAAATGCCCCTCTACTTTCCAATGGCTATAGGAAGCTCTGCAATCCCGAGTGGGGTAAATTGGAATGGTTTATGAGATCTAAGCCAATGTACAAAATGAAAAAGTGGGTTATCACTTAAAAGTGGCACAAAAGCTTCATTTCAATTAGGCCACAAATTTAAAAGATCCTGTATCACCAAAGATTTGTCTACACATTTAAATCTAATATATGTGTATACATTTTAAGGAAGAAAGCATGGGGAACAGTACGTTCCTAACACCCATTTCCTCTGAGCACGGACATGTTCTCCAAAATGGATATGCTTTTGTTCATCAGAGTAAATAAACTGTGGTTTTATTCCCAAACTACAGAATTTCACATTTTTCAGAAATCTGGCCTATATACAGTGAGCTGCTCACTTCTTCCACACCTCTAAGACCTTTCCATTCAAACAATCTTAATTATTTGTTGTGTGCAAAATATCTTATGAGAGAACAAGCAAGACCAGGAAGATGAGGGACTTACCATCCTTACCTGTAAGGCTATGGCAATGATAGATCAGTCAGCTACTCAAGCAAGCATTATAGGAGCTGTTATCAGACAATAAACTTTTCTGTGACCTCCCTGCATTTTGTTATTCCATGTAAAAAGGGGACACCAAACTGTCCTCTGCCCTCTCTTCACAGGGGCTATGGAAATCCTGTTCATAAAGTGTGAGAAATCATTGCTGGTGTGATTTGTCTTCATTTACTTGAATTAACTTAACCTACATCTGCCAAGGTATCAGTGTGGTACACACACACACACACACACACACACACACACACACACACACACACCAATGCACACAGTCCCTTGGGAAAGAATATGGACCACACCCTCCTGGCCCATTTAGCTTAAAGGAGTAACGTTACTGATAGAATATGTTTGGCATGTGTGACATTAATTTACACACTGCCCTACTTTCGTTATGAAGGTTTTATGGTGTTTTTTTAAACAGATTTTGTTGTATGCACATGCATAGACATGTACCATGCACAGAGCCTTAACATTAAATGGACTTGCTGGCTAAAGTTAGAGAAAATCCTTTTCGAGCTTCTTTCTACCACTCAATAAATTATTACAGTCTGTGCACAAAACACAAATTACATGCTTTATTAGTATGTTCTGTAGTAACCTCAAAACCACAAGTGTTTACATGTGCTGCACGCATGCACTTTGGGGCTTTTTAATAGCTGGTTGACAAGAGATTAAAGGCAGAAATATGGCATTTTATTAAAGCAAACATATCAGTATGCCTACCATGATAAAATGATCTAGTTTTCTTCAGACACAAAAGTTTCTGTTGAGTGATACCTTTGAAATTCCTTGAGGGCACCCTATTATTCACTTTCCTCAACAGAGAGCAGCTGCAAATGGTCTCCAATTTTCAAAGAGTATTGCCTGGTCATTCTTTACTGTCAAAATGAAGAAGAGCATAAAAGTTAAGTCAATAAAGTAATATAAAATGCTTAATATAAAAATTCAGGAATGAATGATTAACCATTAAAAACTTACAGTAGCTATTTCATCCAGGAAAAAAAAAAATTAACATTTCCCCTGAAACCTATTAACACTCCTTGTAAACAATATTCTTTTTTGAAATATATGACCTTTCCTAATGCTCTCCACAGACACGGCATTTTTCTTATATCCACTTTACCTCTGCTGATATGAAGTTGAATTCCTCAGGAGAGAATGTTCTGAGCCCCTTCCTCAGATATATATGGTCTTCTACGGTATTTCCCACACAGATGTACTCATTGGTGTTGGATGCGAACTCTGACAATATGTTGTTGACAATCCAATCCAGAATTATAGAATGTCCCATTGGACCAACAGGAGACAAATGCACCACCTACATTGAAATCCATACAATCCTTAACAATCTACAAAATTTGACAAATTAAAATTTATCAAAATTAATATAAGTATTTCTCTACTCTTAATTACATCCATTTCTTACTGGTGTCTCTCTGGTACCCGTGAATGTTGCAGCAGGCCATGTACAGAGGAAAAAGAGAAGTAAAAAATGTTTCTCTATTTTTGAGAAAACTATTCGGAATTAGAGTTTAGTTTATTCTACAACTTCTTTTCAGAATTGAATCATTTAAAAAAAATGAGACTCTTAAGGACTTATCCTAAAGTCCTTCTGTTGCCCAGTGTTTTTATAAAAATCCCTCAGTGTTTAACAAAACAAGCTATCTAAGGGGAAAAACAGAGAGACATACCAAGAAACAGACTCTAAACTATAGAGAACAAACAGAGTTAACAGAGGGGAGGGGGATGCAGGGATGGGTAAAACAGGTGATGGGGATGGAGTGCATTTGCTGGTGATGAGCACCAGGTGTTGTATCGAAGTGTTGAATCCCTAAATTGTACACCTGAAACTATGTTAACTGGAATTTAAGTAGAAACAAAGTACTGCTCGAAATTTGGAGTACCATTTACAGTTTTGAGATATACATAAAGGACTTGCACTATTTTGAAGTAAAAAAAAAAAAAAAATCCCTCAGTGTTTTTATAAAAAAAATAAAATAACACCCTGGGCATAATGTATATAAAGAACTATTTTGATTGAAAAAATGTGAAATGATATGGCTAGGGTCAGTAAGACCACCCCTTGAGACCGGCAAATGTGTTCTGCACCATGGTTCTAGAGTCAAGAAAGAAGGCACCACCACACCATTCTGAGAAAACCATAACCAGAGCTGCAGCCAGTTGGCTGGCATGAGAGAAGAATAGGGTTGGGTCCTGGGAATTAACTCATGTTGAAGGAATTGTAAGGATTCTTGCAAATATCTCCTTTTACAGAATTCATTGGCTTTGACAGATACTGTGAACTGACTTTTCCTACAAGTTTTATTCCAAAAATTAGATGGTGATATCCAGGCCATTTCTACTGAGGAGAAAGGAGGCATACCGAATGGGGTAACTTTATGGGTTCTTAAGTATTTGTTTAGCACCTGGGTGACACAGTTGGTTAAGCATCTGATGCTGGATTTTTGGCACAGGTCATGATCTCAGGGTTGTGAGGTGGCTCTGTGCTCAGCATGGAGACTGCTTGAGATTCTCTTTCCCTCCCCTAACCCCTCTCACTTGTGCTTGCTCTCTATCTCTCTCTCTCAAATGAGTAAGTAAATATTAAAAAAAAAAAATATTTGTCTAGTACCTAAGAAGCTTTCTATTCTTGAGGAGCCTCTCAAAGAGAAAAGATGTGTGGACACAAAATAACCACAGAACATGAGCACACTCAGGTCAATAATGCTCAAATGCTTTCGGTAGATGTAGATGGTATATGAATGTATCCTATATTTGTTTGTCGAATGTTGACATTTGCAACCAAAGAGTAAGTTCTCCTCCTGAAATCTACAACTTACTCACTGTCCACAATGCTGCTGGGCATGACCTCGCCACCCCTACCCTGTAGCAGTAGTTTACATTCTGCTAAGCACTGGGGGTATTATCTCGTGACATCCTCTTTTGACAGTGATTTCAATGCAATTTTTATTTATTTTTAATGCAATTTGTAAATGATAAAATTTAATTAATCACTTATATATGTATGTGACTTGTTAAAACATTACTGAACAAGATGCATTTCTCCTGATAGGTTTTAGTCATGAGTTATATTGTACTTTGGTCTTGGGGCCTTGTGTGTATGCATGTGTGTGTGTGTATGTGTGTGTGTGTGTGTGTGTGCGCTTGTGGCATATGATGTACTACATAATCTGGAAGAGTAAACCCAGTTGCAGTAGTGATGCTAAGGGACTCTTGGATCTGAATAGAACTCCCTATTTTTCTCAATAGGTTATTACAAAAACTCTGATGATACTTCTCTATCTGAAACAGTGGCCCCAAGATGTAAAGGTTTTTTAGATTTTATTTTCTCATCACTTTTATTCATTATCAAGCCAAACAAACCACCATGATTCTTTTTAAATATAGTTAATCTATAAATTTTGCAAATAATATCAATTTCATTTTTGCATGTACCATTTCTCCTTTGTGCCTCCACAAATGCCCATTGAGTATGTCATATGTTTTTAGTTACAAACATGTTGTTCTTGGTTCTAGATGTTGAAGACACAAAGACAAATTAAACACAGAACTTGATTCAAAGAACTTGCGATTCAATTTGGTACACATCATTTTAGGGATAAAGAAAAATTGTGTGAGCTTGGGCTCCCAAGGCATTACTTGCCATTGAGAAAGGAATGGAATGGCAAGTAGAACACAGATCTGTATCTTGGCTCTCTTAGTACAATTTTATTCAAATGATAGCAAATGAATTACAAAGAAAAACACCACGAAATAAAACGAGTTTTTAGAGGACACATGATAACAGAGAGGAAACTTCAAGAATATTTAGGAAGCTGTAAAGTCAATAGCTGTGTGATAACAGATAGAAATATCACCAGCCTTTAAGAAAGGCCAACAGGGAGCAAGTTAATTTTTATTAAACAATCCAAGAATATCTCAAGAAATGGAGGCAGCTGGTACATATGATGACAAGGGCATAGGATGAGGATTAAAAAAGAAAGATTGGGGCACCTCAGTGGGTTAAGCCGCTGCCTTTGGCTCAGGTCATGATCTCAAGGTCCTGGGATCGAGTTCTGCATCGGGATCTCTGCTTGGCAGGGAGCCTGCTTCCTCCTCTCTCTCTGCCTGTCTCTCTGCCTGCTTGTGATCTCTCTCTGTCAAATAAATAAATAAAATCTTTTAAAAAAATAAAATAAGAAATAAAAAAGAGAGACTGATTATCAATCTGCATAAATAGTAACTATACCCCAGGTAAACTCTCCCATATGATTCCACCAGGGAATGACATCTCTGCCATCCTACAGGAGACGAGATGTTTACTATGGAAATATTTTGAATTGGAGAAGCTCTAGAGAGAAGCACCAGAAAGGGGAGAGTGAATATAAGTGAGTATTAAACTATGAAACCTATGCTCCCCTACCCTTGCCTGGCTCTCAGAGCCCTGGTTCTCTTCTACACCATCTGGACCCTGGTCTCACTTTCAGCCGATTGAAGAATTCTTTCTAGGAAAATTTCCCAGTCCAAGAGAAGATGTTTATAGAGAGTGGCATTTTTTTTTAAAGATTTTATTTGTTTGTCAGAGAGAGAGCACAAGCAGGGGGGACAGCAGGCAGAGGGAGAAGCAGGCTCCCCGCTGAGCAAGGACACCCATGTAGGACTTGATCCCAGGACCCTGGAATAATGATCTGAGCCGAAAGTAGATGCTCAACCGACTGAGCCACCCAGGCATCCCCAGAGTGTCATTTAAAAGCCCCCAACAAAAAACTAAGTTCCCACATGGTGAATAAGTCCACCCACTCACCACTTCACACTTCCTGTTAGTGGATAACTGCATCATTTTCAAAGATGAGCAGAGAGACAGAGATAGAAAACGTTGTTTAAAGCTTCCAGCATGAAAGATAAAGATTAAAGGAGATAGAGAAAAGGAACTCAGAGAAAACAAGATCATTCACAAAAGAAGGGAAAATTAAAGAGCAAACACAGCAAAACAACTCTGGAATTGATAATCTAGGAAAGAAAAAAAAAACAAGACAGTATAAGAAGATTTATGAAAAAGAGGATACTATTAAATAAAAGAAATATTTATCAAACAAGAGCTCTTGGAAATTAACAACTAGTACAAGAGAAGTTGAAAATGCAATTAGAGAAGATAAAATCAAAGAACTTTCTGAGAAGTTAGAACAGGCATATCAAAATGAAACATTGTATAAGAGAGAATCAACCTACGAGTTACAGAAAAAACAACAACAAAAACAGAAGGAAGAAATTCTTCCAAGACATAATGCAAATAAATTTCTTGAAACAGAAAATAACTCCAAATATTCTTTTTCAAATGAAAAAGAACCACACCAAAATGCACCATTCCAAAAGTTTAGGGGCATCTGGGTGACTCTGATGGTTAAGCATCTGCCTTTGGCTCAGGTCATGATCCCGGGGCCCTGGGATTGAACCCTGAGATGGACACCCTCTTCAGCAGGGAGTCTGCTTCTCCTTCTTCCTCTGCTGCTGTCCCTGCTTGTGCTCTCTCTCTCTCTCTCTGTCTGTCCCTCGAATAAATAAATAAAATCTTTAAAAAAATGTTAAAGCCTCCAAAGAAAACGATCTTGAATGCTCACAGGTGGATCGTCTCCAAGGAAAACTTCACCATGTTGATAGGGATGCAACAGTGCAATCAGAGAATCTGGAGGTCAAGTCAATAATAAATATAGAAGGAAAGTAAGAAAACAATACAAAATAGAAAGGGAATGAAATGGTGATGCTCTGCATTTCTTAAGCAAGAACAATATGCCTACAGTGGTAATAATATAGAGTCACTTGTGAACTAACACAAACATCATGATTGTAATGTAACAGGCAGGCAAGTGAAGAAGCAGAAGGGCTGGGGAGCCCAGGAACGCTAAATTGCATTCTTCTGTGGTAAGAAATCAATAGACAATGTCTAAAATAAGGAAGTTTAAAAATAGCAGTTTAAAAATGTTATTTTGAAAAACAGATTTGAATGTACAAGAAATGTTCCGAAGAATTTCTGAGGCATTAGTTCAGAGTAGGACGGGGCCATCATCTGCTGTTTTTATTTTCAAGTGTTATGATAGTAAGTGCTTTTTAAAACATGTATGTATATTATTTAATTAAAAGTAAAAAATTGAGGGGTGTCTGAGTGGCACAGCCGGTTGAACATGGAACTCTTGGTTTCGGCTCAGGGTCATGAGATCAAGCCTCTCTTGGCTCCACACATAACAGGGAGTCTGTCTGAGACTCTCTTTCCCTCTGTCTCTGCCCGTCCTTCTGAGCTCATTGTGTGTCTCTAAAATTAAAAAATAAATAAATAAATCTTAAAAAAATGTAAAAAATTGAAAACCCTGAATGAGGTAATGCATATGGATTCATTGATATCGTATTGTATTCAAGACATTAAGGGATATTTAGTGAGCGATACAAAAATACCTTAAGTACAATCTCAGTTATGTTGTTAAAATTATATATTTGGCTATTACTTATATATGATTTTGTGTGGAGAAAGACTTCGCAGGAGCCACATGGAACTGGGGTGGCAGGAACTTGGATTGAACTCAATTTAAGTTTGATTCCTTGAAATTTTTATATTTACAATGTCTTCAAATATCATAGGTGTGATCTTGAAATATTTGAACGTTTGAAACACTATTGAGATGGTATCTCAGGGTGATGGATTTTCCACTTCCTTTTTATTCTATGTTTTACACTGTTCCCTTTGTTTGAGTTTTTGGAAATGATAAAACAAAAGGCAGCATGTCTGAGTATAAGGCCACAGTGATTTCAATATAAACAACTCCTAGAGAAAATGATCAAAAACATTAACATATCATATTAACATGGCATGATTATAAGTGATACTTTTTTATTTTTTATTGTATATTTATTTTTTTTAAGTAGGCTCTATGCCCAACATGGGGCTTGAACTCACGACCTTGAGATCAAGACTTGAGATCAAGATCAAGTTGCTCACCAGGTGCCCCTAAGTAGTAATTTTTTTAAAAACTTACCTATATCTTGCATGTATGGCATTTACACATAGAAAGTAAGAAATTGGTTCTAATAAAATAAATTTAAATAAATGGGGAAGAGACTTGTTAAATGTGGGGAAAAATGAGGAGTGAGTAAGTAAAAGAACATGTTTCATTTGGCATTTACTATATAAGTATGTCTCGGTGTCAGGGACAGAGCCAGGTACCTGGTTTTCTCCTATCAGGTTGCCAATAAACATCCTTAACAAATTATCGCGTCTAAGAATGAATGAACCAGTAAATCAATGTATTGTGAAAACGTTCTTAAATTTGGCAAGAAAAGAAAGCAGAAAAAGTATGGTGCCCATGACAGTCTTAATGAACAATCATGACATAATGAGCAATACTGGATCATAGAATTTTGCTTGGCTTTCAGGATCATGGAAACTGAGTATATTTGAAGAGAAAAGGAGTTCCACAGATGTTTGAGATGCACTTGTGGATGAGGTCCTGATAGGACTTAACAAAGATGAGGTCAGAGCAACAGTGAAGCGTTAGCACCAGTGGCCTTTGCTGGGAGAAGAGGGACATGGCAGTGGCCCAGTGTAAGGAGGGTAACACACGAAGGTGATTTTGCAGGCAACTCGGAGCATTTACTTTAAATTGTCTCAAACTTCATATAAGTAGTCACAGCTTGTGCTTGGGAAGTGACAAAAATGTAAAGTAAAAGCTTTTAAAGGATCTCAGACATGAATGTTCAAAATTCTTGCGAATAGCTCCAAAGCTTAGCTGCCAACAGGTCCTTGGAAACAGTTACTAAATTGCCAATTTTAAAAACACCAGTATGTGTATGTTTGATAACTATAGCACTGTCTGTTTTGTAAGAGCATGTGAAACTCTAGTAAGTAACTTGAATATTTTGTCATAATTCCACACTTACTTTATTGCAACAAAGTAACAGGTCAAGGATTATGAAATTCAAGTCATGTTTTCCTTCTTTCATTAAACCATTGGTAAAACCAGATATTCATTTTTGATTGAGCTGAAACTCTTTAGAATGTCTATATTTCCATCTATAAATTAGGTCTAGAATATGTTTAAAGATCCATGAACTATAGTTTTTGCAGCTATAACCATGACTATAAATGGACACTGTCAAAGGAATCCTCTCAATAGTCCCAAAATATGATAAGGACATTCACAACCCTTTCAATTTACGGGTGAGGAATTGACCTACAAAGACATTAAGGCATATGATTTAGATGTGAATAACTATGGAAAGAATGAGACAGCCCACTAATATCTCTCGGTGACTGAACATTGAGATTTAATGAAATGATTATTAATATGCATTTAATGGAATATTCTTGAAGATACATATCTGAGGCATGCTTTCTGTGCTTTGTGGTCTCTAGGTACCCACACAAAATTGAGACCTGAAGATGTGGCCATTGATTAAAGTAATGAATCCCTTTAAATGAATGGATTTTATGTGAATAGAATTAAACTCTTAATTAAAAATCAAATAACTGAAATGTTGGACATAGGTGGTGTACATGTGGATATATTTCATTCTTATTCAAAACAGATTCTGAATATTTTCATCATAAATACCTTACTTTGAATTGCCTGATAATTTTAATATTTACTAGAAATTTTATATGCTGAATTTCATTTTTAAATGATGTGGAACGTATAGGGAGAAACTGGATTAATTGAAATGGCTAGTGGTAGGACATCTGTCCTATCATCTATAAGTAATGCAGAGTGAAAAAAGAGAGAAGACTAAAGACTGCTGCAGTTGTCAAGATTGAAAAGATAGCATGTAACAAAATCAGAAAATGATGTATTTATTTTAAAAACAGACTAAACATATATTTTAAGCATGACATCATGGTGGAAACTAAGGCTAGGTCAGCATCAAACACTGACATAACATTTCATGTCACAGAATATTTGACTTTAGAGAACATTTTGAACACTTACCAAGGACATGAACCAACTTTGAATGTCCCATGGTGAGATGTGTGTGAATAACAATAGGACTTTGTAATTTAACTGGAAATGGATTTTAACCCGCTAGTAATATTCTGGGTCACACTCAAATGCTCTCATATGCTGAAGTTTAGAAAGATTTAGATTTTTTTCTCTATAGTAGGTACAGATCATAGATTCTACCTCGGACTAGTGTATCTCTTGGGTGTTTGGTAGACATGGTTGCTTCTCTGATAGATATAGAAAATGAGGTCACAAAATTGCTATACTCTCACTTACTCTTAGATGGAACAGGTAAAAATCTTTAGGGAAATCATGTTAATGGGGTATAGGTTTTCCAGAATTTGATATATGCTTGGAAAAAGTGTAGAACGCAAACTGTAGATTTGAGCAAACATCCCCATTTCATTTCTTGTAATAGTCGTGTGGCTTGGTGAGGAATTTTTAAATTTTGAAAAGCAGAGCCATAAAATTTATATTTTAAAATAAGTATTCAACTGAAAAGCAATTTATTTTCTTTAAAATATAATACATTTTTAAATATGAGTATTAAAAGAGGTTCATATTGGTGTTTTAATATTGAGTTTTTGATAAGGCGACTGGTTAGAGACCGTTATAAGGGGTTTCCTTTTAGTGACCAAGATAAACCCTCATCTTGTGAGGCGAGAGGATGATCAATCTGAAATCAAATTAAGTCCACCCTGAATCCTAGATGCATTAAGGTACAGAGAGATGGGGGCGGGGGACATTTGATGAGCAAGAAAAATGAAATAAACTGAAACTAATAAAAATGCAAAAACTGTAAACATTTATGACTTTCTCTTAAAACTGTTTATTCAAGCTCATTAATCACATTAGCAACAGGTAAGGAACAAAGACAGTACTCTTATCATCTTACATGAAAATGCATGAGCACATCATAAGCGTGTGGCAAAGTTTACATTTTCCTCTTACAAGAACACGGCTTGGACAGGCATTGACCACACCAACGATCTGTTGTGACATTGTGTGTATGTTGATGTGTTTAATAGTTCTGAACTATTCTTTCCTGAAACATCTTCATCCAGCAAAACCCTTGAACATAGAACTCCCATTCACATTGACTTTGGAAGAAAGGCTGCCTCCTTAAATACCTCAGTTAAGGACATACAATGAAATGCCTCGTTAGGAATCTTAATTTAAAGCAGCACACAGTTCTTTATGTCAGAGGTAATAATTACCTTCTGTAATGGGCCTAACTTTTCCCTGTGATGAGTAAGCCGCTCTCTGCCTTATTTATACTAAGTCTGGATTTACTTCTGGCTTTCTTCAAGTGCTCTTATTTTTTAAGAATTAACGTTATGTCTGTCTTCCCGGGGTCATATTCTGCCCACTCTATACTCAAACCATGTGCTGCTCAAGCCCTATTAAAACCAATTACCCACATATTCCAGGGACAAACGGGGGCCTAGAGAAGTTGTCTAATCTATACCCCAGCTTCCAAGCAGAGCGACAGATAAACTATGTCAGGTTGACCAGGGTCTACCTTATGACTTCAAATAATTTCCACGTGAACTATATATATATATATATGTATATATATATATATGTACAGCAATGTTCCAGCTATTCTAAGCAATAAAATTGAAAAGCTCTTGAACAAATTGATTTTAGAGATATCTGTTATAACCTTAAGAATTTAAAATACATTTTTACAGTTTGGGGAGGATATGAAGAGTGATGTTCAAGCATATATGCAACTCTCTGGCAACTTACTTTGATTATAATTTTAAGCATTTCTTGGTTTTCTCAATACAGTTAGCTATTTCCTCCATCTTATCAGCAAATCCTAATATTTGGTTCAATTGCGTCTACATATCATACAAAATAATTGAGAATGTCTTCAGTTTATTTTTAGCTTTTAGATGTTGAGATTAACTCACATAATCTAATCCCTTAGGTTTGCAGACAAGAAACAAAGAGACATTAAATAATTTGTCTTAAGGCATGTGCTATGTATGTGACAGAGGCAAAACATGAACCCAGATACTCAGAATTTGGTATTTATTTCTTTTTAAGATTTTATTTATTTATTTGACAGACAGAGATCACAAGTAGGCAGAGAGACAGGCAGAGAGAGAGGAGGAAGCAGGCTCCCTGCGGAGCAAAGAACCCAATGCGGGGCTCGATCCCAGGAACCTGGGATCATGATCTGAGCCGAAGGCAGAGGCTTTAACCCACTGAGCGACCCAGGGGCCCCAGAATTTGGTATTTGTATCCAAAAGTCTCCCATCCATTAAAATATATCCTTTGTTTCTGGGGAAAAAGAGCCAATAATCCATGCTAATGTTTTTTTGTGAGATTCGTACTATCAGGTCATGTTCACCTAAAAGAAAAGTTTAACATTTTCCAATTTGAAACTGGGAACTGGAGCCATTCATTTCCTATTCCTTCTGCCATGGTGCCTGGTCAGATACAGAGTCACAGAGTTTGAGAGCTGGAGAAAACCTTACAGGGACATGTTATGGAACGTAAAGCAATTTTATTGGGAGTCCTACTTAACCCTGAACAACACGGAGAAAACAGACATAGGCATGACCATATCACACAACAAGGTATAGAAAGTCGGCCAACCAATTCGCAGCTGTTTTGTTTTGTTTTTGACTCAAATGAGACTTCTTGGATGGGGGCCTGACATTTCATCAGCTCATATTTGCAAAATGAAAATGAAATTGCAAAACTGGCTAATAATTTGCATTAAAATGACCTCAATCTATTAGCTCATGTAGCTGGATGCAAAAGATGTCAGCTTGGACTTATCTTCCTCTGTTCCTTTGGCTATTTTTTACAGTCAACCGTATAGAAATTTCTATATGCAAAGAAAATTTGCTCCTTAAGCTTCATGAATTGACACCATCCCTTCCAATCTTTCCCATAGTTCTTTTAAGTAACTATAGTAATGGTCTTTATTTTGAAATTTAAAATTCAGGGGCACCTAGGTGGTTCAGTCAGTTAAGCATCTGCCTTTGGCTCAGGTCATGATCCCAGGGTCCTGTGATCGAGTCCCACATCGGGCTCCCTCCTCAGTAGGGAGCCTGCTTCTCCCTCTACTTTGGTCTGCTGCTCTCCCTACTCATGCTTTCTCTCTCTCTCTGCCTAATAAACGAATAAAATATTTTAAAAAAACTAAAATTCAATATAAAAATTAAGACTATTCTATATCAAAAACATTTCATTTTCAAATCTCTTGACTCTCCTTTCCATGGTCTAATTAATTATGGGGTGAAAATCTAATGGAAGGCATCCCGTTTGCCAGTGTTAACCACAAGTAACTAATATAACTCTATATTTAGGATTTATGAACTCTAACTAGATGATAGGATGTGAAGAGTTAGGACTTTATAAAACCTCCATATCACATAGCCCAATCTATGACATTGGAATAATGAGATCACCTCCAAATGCAACTAACATTAGAAATGTCCAGTTATACAATATTGTTGCCTCTACTGACATATCATTTGTGCCTCTCAGGAAATTAAGTAATAAAATTAGCAGAATAATAAGCATTGAGTTTGGAACTTCACTGGCTGTCCAAAGGAAAGGGCTCTTTCAAATTTTAGGAGTTATCAGTATTCAAGACTCAGAACCTGACATTCAACTTTGTTGTTTTTTAATCATTTAGTTCCTAACCAATGGAAGGACAAATGGGATAATATGAAATAAAGCCCATGTGCTTTTAATAGAACTGCGTTTGAAACCCAGTGTTGTTGCTTCTGGTTACAGCACCTTAGGAAACTCCTTTAAGCCTTATTTTCTTGATAAATTGGAGATAAGTACCTAATCTATAAGATTGCTGAGAAAACAAATCAGGTAATTGATATGAAATAACCAAACACAGTACTTGGCCATGTGATAGAAACTGTTTCTGTAAGTAATGGCCCAAAATAAATTTTATTAAGTGTGTTAATGTCTATAATCTAAGTAACTGAAATGAGTATGTCACCTTGGCTCTTCCAAAAGCAGTGTGTTTGCAAATCTAAAGAAAAAAAATATCAAGCCTCATAATTTTGTTTCCAGCTATGTATATCCATGCAGTGATTTTCATCTGATTTTTCAGCCTGTTTATTTTAGATGATATCTAGTAGGTAAATTTGGGTTACAGATTAAAATTGAATTAGGATTAAAATATTAAAATTAATCTTAAAATATATACACCAAAGTACCATCCTAATCACTAAATTGGAATCATTCAACATCAACAAGTGCTTGAAATATACATTGCAACACCAGACTCTAGCTCAGCACAAACTTGTCTTTGGATCACCCAAAGGATTGCCAATCAGTGCTAAAAAAATTATTAGATCATCCCAAGCACCTGGTCTTGCATAAAACATTGGTGGTCATCAATGTTCAGATGTGACTGAACATTTTACCAGAGGAATAGAAGTAATAGTATCAGTTAAAAGTGATACATAAAGACCTCAGTAGTTATTAAAACAATAATAAATTTTCTAAAACATTAGCCTCAGCACTAGACATCTGACAGAGGCTGGCCCATAATTTGTTACTTAAGAAAGTTTTAATTCCTGGAGTTCCTGGGTGGCTTAGTCAGTTAAGCATCCAACTCTTGGTTTTGGCGAAGGTCATGATCTCATGGGTCATCGGATCAAGCCCCATGTCATGCTTCACATTCAGCTCAGAGGTTTTTTTTTTGTTTTTTTTTTTCAGAGGTTTTTTTTTTTTGAGGTTCTCTCTCTCTACTCCCCTGCTTGTGCACACTTTCTCTGTCTCTATCAAATAAATAAATAAATCTTTAAAAGAAAAAAAAAGAAGTTTTAATTCCTTTTGTCAACGAGCTATGGAAAAACCAGTAAAATTAATTAACCCCAAAGTTCAGCAATTAATTTAGTTAGAACTTCTAACATATTCAGAAAGTGCAGGCTGGACAAACCTAGCATATCCACTCTCTCAAATTCATCCACATACCCAATTTATTTTCTAGGATTTGATAACTTTACCTTCATGTTTATCTGAAAGAGCAAAAGACCATCAATGGTCAATTCCATTTCGGGGTAGAAAGTGGTGACAGATCTGTCCTATATGATAAAAGATGTATCAGGCGAAAGAGAAGGAGGAAGAAAAGAGGGAGAGGAAAAAAACGTTTAAAAAAAACCCATGTAAGGGACGCCTGGGTGGCTCAGTTGGTTGAGCAGCTGCCTTCGGCTCAGGTCATGATCCCAGCGTCCTGGGATAGAGTCCCACATCGGGCTCCTTGCTCGGTAGGGAGCCTTTAAAAAAAAAAAAATCAAAAAACAAAAACAAAAAACCCATGTAACTATGACAACGTGTACTGACTCAGGCCTGAGGAAATAGACCAAAGGAAATGAACAAAGAGCCCATGAATGCTTATATGAAATATTTGACTTAGTATTCAGATATAAAAATAAAATCTTACAAACCTAAAGGAAGCTGAATAGAAACATTTCAACCTCTTGCGTTATAAGTGGAAAGAAAAATAAAAACGCAATGATGTACCCTATCATGCTCAATATTAAAAGCTGTTTCAAAGTATTAGGGGAAAAGGTGGAATAATTGGAAATATCTAGGAAAGTTGTAGGTGGTACCAGCTATGACCAAGTCTTCCACACCTAGAGAACCTTGCCCGGGTGAACAGAAGAAAACTTAGGCAGGAACACTCACTACATTACGGCTGTAATTAGAGAACAGATTCAGGACTGGAGTGGCCTGGGCTGCAACCCTGGTACTGACACTCACCAGGTCTGTGAACTTGGCCAAGTCACAAGCCACTCTGTGCTGTACTTTGCTCTTGCTTAGATGCCATTGTGAGGACTGACTTCATACACAATAAGCATTAAAAAGAGTCCCCCAGGGGCATCCAGGTGGCTCAGTGGATTAAGCATCTAACTTTAGCTCAGGCCATGATCCTGGGATCAATCCAGCCTGAAGTTGGCTCCCTGCTCAGCGGGGAGTCTGCTTTTCCCTCTCCCTCTGCCCCTCCCCCACTAGCATGCTCTTTCACTTACTCTCAAATAAATAAATAAAGTCTTTAGAAAAAAAAAAAGCCTCCCTCACATGCTTCTTACTATTTTTAATTATTGTATTTACTTCACCTACCCTTGTTATTTACCCATGCTAGTTTACTCAAATAACAGGATAGAGAGTGAATATATTTATACACCAGAATTTCATTATTCCATGTTCCACTGGGTAACATGGAAACCACTGGTCTTCTAGTCTTCAAATTCCATTTCGGCTAGAGAAGACTTTAACAAAAGCTTAAGCAGCAGCAGGTAACAGATTCTAGAACAGACCTCATCTTTCCGGAGTCAGCATGACATGGTTAATCTACGTCAGGTCACCCAGATATCAAGCGCAAATAGAAGTAAGCATGATTGGGACGCCTGGGTGGCTCAGTTGGTTAAGCGGCTGCCTTCGGCTCAGGTCATGATCCCAGCGTCCTGGGATCGAGTCCCACGTCGGGCTCCTTGCTCAGCAGTGAGCCTGTTTCTCCCTCTGCCTGCCACTCTGTCTGCCTGTGCTCCCTCTCTCTCTCTCTCTGACAAATAAATAAATAAAATCTTAAAAAAAAAAAAAGTAAGCACAATTAAAGAAAGCCAGATGGGCTCAATCCTAAACCCAAGAGCTGGAGAGATTAAGGGAGGGTTTTCACTTTTCTGAAAGAAAGCACTCTAACTTTCTAAAAACGAATAGTTCCCTTACTTAATTTAAAACATAAGGGGACGCCTGGGTGGCTCAGTTGGTTAAGCGGCTGCCTTCGGCTCAGGTCATGATTCCAGCGTCCTGGGATCGAGTCCCACATCCGGCTCCTTGCTCAGCAGGGAGCCTGCTTCTTTCTCTGCCTCTGCCTGCTACTCTGTCTGCCTGTGCTCGATAGCTCTCTCTCCCTCTTTCTCTGACAAATAAATAAATAAAATCTTTAAAAAAAAAAAAACATAATTTGGTTTACACATTGCTCTCACACACGAAATTTGCCAAAAATTTTTAGAAAATGTGTCATTTGATGGGGAGTTTTTTTGTACTTTGGGCTGTTTCTTTAAGAATTACAAGAAATGATAGAAAAAAATGTTAAATAGCAAAAATACTGATACACATAGAGAATAAAAATTAAAAGCTTCTCCTAACCTTAACCTCTTAACCTTCACTCTGATGATTTCATGCCTTGACCTCACACACACACACACACACACACACACACACACACACACACATATACATATCACATATACTCTTTTAAGGGCAATGAGGTTACAATATTCATTATTTATGTATAGGGCCATTTTTTTCCTTTATTCTTTATCTTTTAATGGTATATTGGTTATCATTTTTTATAGGTTGTGCACAAGTACAAGGTAGGGTTCTAAATCTTTATCCATGTATATATCAAGTTATCCCAGGATCATTTGTTAAATGATTTTCCCACTGTTTAAAATGCCTTTTTCACAGTCATAGTATCCTTCTGGAATCTAATCAGTTCTATCGATCTATTATTCCGTTTCCATACCAAAAACCACATAATTTTATTTATTATCACTCTATATTGTATACTGATATCTGTAGAAAAAGTTCTGCCTTATTTCTCCTTTAAAATTATTCTTGCCTAGTCCTGTGCTTTCTTTCCTCCATATAATCTTTATAATGTACTTATAAAGTTCCATTTTGAAGGTTTAGATTGGTATTTCCTTAAATTTATTGACTTATTTGTAAAAATGGGATATTTTCAACCCAAGATATAAGAAAAAAAAGTGGATTAGAAAAAAATATATACCTTTCTTGAATATTGAATGTCAAGGACAGGGAATTTTCTAAAGATAAATAAGTAAAGGTACTCATTTTTATTGTGAAATAAGTAGGAAAGGATAAAGTGAAAAATAAAGGGGCAAACAATATAATGCATTGCAATTGAGCAGATTTGATTTCAAAGCAAGTCTCTTTTACCCTGTCTGGACCAAAATGTTCTCATCTATTAAATAAGGAAGTTAGACAGGATGAGGTCTAGGGCCTTTTCCAGCTCTATATTCTGTGATGCTTCTACTCCAGGCAGGATGAATCAGGAGTTGAAACCACATGGAGCTAAACAGTGATGCAGAAAAACTTTATGTGGGCTAGGCTGATACATTATTCTGGGAAGAAAATAAATCTGTTGCCTTCTGTACATTGGTGGATTCGTGAGCCAGCATAAAGGAAGGTGTTGTTAATCTGATAGTTCACTTGGGAATATTAAGGCTCAGAGGGATTAAGTAAATTTTCTAGTATCACACAGCTAGCAAGAGACAGAATGTCACTTCAGTATTAGATGTGTGATTTCAAGACTGTTTTTCTTTTCCCTATGTGAAGCAATCCTGATGATTGCTGAAGGAATGATTCAACAAATGGATGGAAAAATGGATGGGTGGAGAGAGGGAGAGAGGGAGGGAGGGAGGGAGGGATGGATGGATAAAATAATTACATTTCAACTATGTGTTTCTGCATTTCAAAGTAGAAAAATAGACATTTGCTAAAAAAGAAAAAAAGAGTAGACCTTTTTGTAGAATTTACTTTTTCTCCAGCACCATAAGTAGCTTTCAGAGGAATTACTTTTATTTTTTTTAAGATTTTATTTATTTATTTGACAGAGAGAGAGAGATCACAAGTAGGCAGAGAGGCAGGCAGAGAGAGAGAAAGGAGGAAGCAGGCTCCCCGCTGAGCAAAGAGCCTGATGCTGGGCTCAATCCCAGGACCCCGAGATCACAACCCGAGCTGAAGGCAGAGGCTTTAACCCACTGAGCCACCCAGGCGCCCCAAGAGGAGTTACTTTTAAAAAGCGGTGACAAGAATGGACATAATCTGACTTAAACTTCTAAGTGATAAAGATGACAAGAGAAGTCATTTTGTATCCCATCATATCACAAAATTTGACAGTGAGTTTTATCAGTCTTCTATTTTCCTAATTAGTCTCTATTCTACTACTTATCTTATTTATAATGCTATGAATGGTAACAGTTGAAGAATTATTTCTGCAAAATCAATGTAGGAAAAAAGAAATACATTAATAGAAATATCTAATTGTTGTGTGTTTCATATGCCAAGTGTTGCTCTAAGACTTTATACATATAAGCTCATTTAATCCTCATAAAAATACACAACACAGGACCTATATAAGTTTATTTGAACGCATCCAGCATGTAAGGGCTCAATAAATGTTTGCAGTTTTTATCTTTTTATACAATAGTTTCCATGTGATTTCAGAAAATTTCAGTGTTCTAATGTAAAAAAAGTAACTTCATGGGTCTGAATATTTAAGAGCACCAAAGTATTCAAATTCATCATTCAAACCAACAAAATCTAACTTTCCACTCACATTTACCTCCTTCTTAATGGCTCTTATACCCTCTTTCCTTCCAATACACTCAGCTAAATAATATAAATATCAGCCCACACATACCCTGGAAGTTCCTTTCCAAATGCAA
Organism: Taxidea taxus jeffersonii; assembly: GCA_003697995.1. NCBI lineage: Eukaryota > Metazoa > Chordata > Mammalia > Carnivora > Mustelidae > Taxidea > Taxidea taxus. Next base: position 189,810 of record RCUC01169475.1, on the reverse strand, counting down.
AAACACTTAAAAATTGAAAAGAAAATGACAAAATGAGGATTGTGTGACATTTACACCAATATGATCATTAACTGATGTGAATTAGGTTCATGCTCAACCAGGAGTGCTAGAATTTCAGAGCTAGAAGAAATTTTACTTATCTTGTAAACAACAGCAGCATTTTGCTGTTATTGTTGTTGTTATTGTTTATGAGAAAAAAAGAGAGAGGAGAGAGGGACAGAGGGAGAGAGAGAATCTCAAGCAGGCTCTACACCCAGCACATGGGCTCAAAGTGGGGCTTAATCTCACAACCTTGAGATCATGCCCTGAGCCAAAAACATGAGCCAGATGCTTAACAAACTGAGCCACCCAGGCACCCCCAGGAGGTAAACTCATTCAAAGTTAGTGGTTCTCAGTGACAGTCACTAAGACTTTTGAAAGATATATATTATCTGTTCCTCACCTAGTCCACAGTTTGGAAAAATTTTTGGACCAAACTACATAAATGAGTAAGTCCTTCCCATCACATGGAATAGCACTAAGCCCCATCTCAATTTTTGTCCTTTTGGGAAGATCAAAAAGCACACATTTGGGGGGGTGCCTGGGTGGCTCAGTTGTTAAGCGTCTGCCTTCGGCTCAGGTCATGATCCCGGCCCAGAGTGCATCGGGCTCCCTGCTTGGCGGAAAGCCTGCTTCTGACTTTCCCACTCCTCCTGCCTGTGTTCCCTCTCTTACTGTGTCTCTCCCTATCAAGTAAATAAAGATCTTAAAAAAAAAAAAAAAAGCACACGTTGGAATCTCTGCTCTTTAAAATACTTTAGGTTAAAAATGAGGTCTAATGGGGTGCCTGGGTGGCTCAGTGGGTTAAAGCCTCTGCCTTCGGCTCAGGTCATGATCCCAGGGTCCTGGGATCGAGCCCCGGAACAGGTTCTCTGCTCCGCAGGGAGCCTGCCTCCTCCTCTCTCTCTGCCTGCCTCTCTGTCTACTTGTGATCTCTGTCTGTCAAATAAATAAATAAAATATTTTTAAAAAAATGAGGTCTAATGTTCAAAGATATTTTACTCGATTTGCACATACACCTATTCAGGGAAACTATAGTGAGTTAAAAATCACTCTAAGATGAATTTAATATTTGGGGGGTTCTTAATTAGGATCTGAGGGATATTTGTTTATTTCTCATTGATTGTAAGAACAGTCATTAGCGAGAAAGACTGAAGTTGAAGAATTTGATTTGCTTTTGCCCAAAATTTGTAGATAGGAGGCAGAAATGGCTTCATGGGGGAGACCCTTTAGCTATAAGGAGGATTCAGATTGGTGGAGTTCAGAGAGAAGGGAAAACCAACAACTAACCTGTGCTTACTATGTGCAGTGAGCACTTCATAAATACTACTTACTTCATTTAATACCGACTAAAATTCTCCTAGAAGGGATCATTACCCTTATATTAACTATGACCTCATACAAGAGACTTTAGAAAACATTTACAAGGTGTAGGAAAGTGTGCATGATATGCTGTTGTTTATATTTGTAAATATTAAAAATGGAAGCACACGTCAATATTTGCTGAGACTAAAAATGGGAAGATAAACCAGATTTTTTAAAATGATTTTATTTATTTGACAGAGAGAGAGTGAAAGAGAGCACAAGCAGGGGGAGCGGGAGCAGGAGAGGGAGAAGCAGACTCCTCACTGAGCAGGAAGTCCAAGAATGGACTTGATCCCAGGACCCCAGGCACTTGACCCAAGTCAAAGTCAGATGCTTAACTGACTGAACCACCCAGGTGCCCTAAACCAGAATTTTTTTTGACGATACCTGGAGTAGAGAGGTAGAGGGAATCAGGAGCAGAAGCTAGACGTCTTTGAAGATAGCTTACTTTGTAGAATTTACTTTGGAGTCTTGTAAATAGTTTACATAATCATAAACCAAAATTATAAATTAAAAAGCAATCCTTAATCTAAAGCCAAATGAAACAAATGAATCTAAATGTGCATCAAACTGATACAATCAGTAAAAGAGGAAATTTTTTAAGGGACTTGAAAACACACTAATATGACTCCTTATCCTGGTGGAAGAGGCCCCATGGACAAAAGTATGAAAAAAACTTTGTTTTTATTACTCGCATTGTGGGTGGTATTTTGGTGGTGTTATTCTGAGAGTAGGAATACAGGAATTGTGTAATAAAACAAATCAGTGTTTATGTTGGCATTTATGAAAACTAGATTCCCATCCCGAGTTGGAGATGTATTATTGATGAAGGAAAGTAAAAATCCTGGAGTTTTGATGGAAATAACAGTATGAACTTATTGAGGATTTTATTTTTTAACCTAGCACTATCTACTGCAAAAGTTTAGGAACCATTACCAACATCCTAGCAATAAGTACCATTACTGAATCTTAACACTATTTCACACAGAAAGAAACCAGTTTTTCTTGGAGAAATGACTGATGTGAAGCCTGGAAAAATAAATGTACAAAATGAGTCTGAAACATCTTGTCATACCAAAAAGCAGGAAAGCAAGCAGACTTTAAGGTCTTTGAGCAAAAGGACTCAGAAGCTAACTTGAAGTGATTCCCACACTAACCAAAGATGGGCAATCTGGTTGCAATGATTAAATCTGTTGCAAAACACATCAAATATCTTTAAATCAATGAGTTCATGATAAAAAAAAGAAAACCTAATAGCTTACCTTTCGAGGATGATAAAGAACCAACTCAGTTTTTGAAAATTAGTAAATAAAGAGGAAGAATCAAGTTAATCTTGCCTTCCTATAAAAACATGTTCTTTAGTTTTAAAAGAGTTAAATTTTTAAAATAAATTTTAATTTAAAAATTTAATTAATTAATTTTTAAAAGTGTTTAAACAATTAAAATGTGAAAAGAATAAATGCAATGTTAAGCATTTCAATCAAATACAGTAAAATTTCACATAGAACTAAAATTTACCCATACTAAACAAAAGTATCATGCCTTGCAATTCACATTCTATTTCAGCCTTTTAAAATTTAAGAACAAATAACTTCAAGTGGTTACACAAAATTTCTACTTGAGAATTGAAGTAGCTCATTCTATGTCTTCCACTTTACAACAACTGTGATATTATGATTGATTTCTAATTAACACAGGACTATGTAGCCCCACAGGGTTTGGAGACACAAATTGCCCCAAAGCAAGCTCTAATGAATCCAAATCATCATGTACTTATTCTTGAAATGAAAACATTTCACTGAATACCAAGAGGCAAGGGCAACTGTGAAGCTGGACTTCTCTGAACTAACTTCCGTGTAGAAGAAAATGTTTATTAAAGGATAGGTAATAAAATATGTTAATTTGAAGCTTACAGATAGATCATTAAAAGTCAACAGGAACCACAGCAATTGTTTAGAACTTAGTCCAACAGATTTTTTTTTTCCCAGAGACAGTACTTATAATTGGCAGCCTCCATAATGAATAAAAAAATATGCCAGCTTTCTTTTTATGGTTGCTTTTAAGTCTTCTTTAGGATTGACATTACTGTAGGCAACATACCCCCTGCTCTCACCCTAGAATAGGTGACTTCCACGGCACTGCCCCCAATGGTCTGACACTGTGCCTGTGAACTTGAGCCCGTATCCCATGAGAGACAACCAGACGTTATCACTTCCTAAGGGAAGAACAGAACACTATCTAAAAGGTATGTTTATAGGTATTTTATTTTTTCCATTTTATTTTATTTCTTTTCAGTGTTCCAGCATCCACTAAAAGAAATAAAAAACCTGGATCTCATCCAGATGTTAGATTCAAATACCAGTGTGTAAGAAGCATAGTGTTCACAACCTGCTGTAATATTTCACAGGACACAATCAACAAAATCCAGGCTTTGGTGAACTCCCCATAACAAATGATACAGATTTTTCCAGCAAGAGAGGCAGTGAGAAGGAAGACACTTAAGAGCTACAACTAACTGCAAAATGTAATCTTATTTGAGTCTTGACTCACTCTCTAGAAACTATCTGAGACAATTCAGAACATTTGAGCACTAATTAGATATCCCATGGTTATGAAAGCATAATTGTTCATCTTAAAATGCCATAATAACATTGTTGTCAAGTTTTATTTACTTATTTATTTTAGAGAGAAAGCGAGAGAGAGAGCGTGTTTGAGCACCACGCCACGAGTCGGGGGAGGGTACATGAGGAGGGGGATGAAGAGGGAGAGAATCTACAGCAGACTCCCTGCTGAGTTTGGAGCCTGACCACCACCCTGAGACCATGGCCTGAGCCAAAACCAAGAGTCAGATGCTCAACCAACCAAGCCGCCCAGGCACCCCTGCTGTCATGTTTAATGGAAGAGCCTTTTTATTTCAGTAATAAATACTAGAGACAATATAACTTTTAGGATTTGTTTTAAAAACAGCATGACAGGGAGGCAATGATGGAAGTAGAGATGAAGCAAGATTGGGCCCTGGTTTGGTGATTGCTGAGGTTGAGTGTTGTATAAATAGGGGCTAGTTTTTCTGTTCTGCTTTGGTGTATATATGAAATTTTCCATAACAAAATGATGAAAAACATTTACCAAAAATCACAAAGCTGATAGAAAGTTTGAATGGAGGGCAGTATTATTTCTTTAGATTGGAAGGAGGAGAAAAGTTAAGAAAAGAGAAAAGGTCATTGTTGGAGGAAGACCCCAAACTAAACAGGAAAGGATGTGGCCGGGCTCATCACGGGGTGCAGGGGGAGAGGGGTGCTGGGGGAGGGGGCTAGCCTTGCCTTTTACACTTCTTTCTTGAAATGGGAAAGAAGAAAAGAAGAATATGTGAGGACACTGACACATCTTTTCTGCGGAGAAAGAGGGAATGTGGGAAGCTTGAAGGCTTTGTAGAAAGGCAATTCCCTTAACCTCTGTGTGGGGCTGACCAGAAGCTCTGCAACCCCCTTTACTCCACCCTACCATGTTGGACTTCCCAACGTCAATGACAGGAAATAGAGCTCCCACTTCTTTGAATTTCAGACTTTCTGGTAACAATGAATTTGAAGGCCAATGATTGCTTTCACTGTAAACTACAGCATTTTGTTTCCCACTTCTCACAGTATCTAGTAGAAGTTCTCACAAATACTGAGAATCACCTTTTGGTGATTGGGAGTTCCTCCACTGACCTGTCCATGACTTTTATTTACTATCAGATAATGACTTGAATTTATTACTTTACTAGGATCATTGGTAAAGCCAGGCTTCACCTTACTGGGAACTCATGAACACAGAAGACCATTCTTGCCATAAATTCTAGCAAAGTCTGATGGATTTCTTTTTATGGGTAGTCGAAGCTGGTAAGGTTGGCTGTGAGGCAGAGATTTGAGCCCTAAAACGTGGCCCTTTAGCTGCAAGCATCTGAGGAAAAATGAAATATAGCTCTCATGCGGCCATATCCAGGGTGCCTGAGGCAAAGCTCACGGAGAAGATGGCCTGACCAACTAGAGAATTCTGAATTCATTTCTTTCCATCTACTGTAGCTGTGGGAAGTGCAGGAAAGGCAACATTATTTCTGCTCCACCAAAGATGTGTTTTGTAACACTTCACTTTAGGATCCTGGAGCTGAGTACTTATAGAGACTGACATTTCCATCATACATACACTGACACATCACATTACATCACATCGTCTGAACTGAATAGGCGAAGGAAATCAGAAAAGGTGGCCACATTCAATGATCTGAATTCTTTGGGGACAGCTCAGTGCTCTGCAAGTCAAAAGAAGGATAAATTATTACAGAAGACTTCCCAATGCAGCTGCTCCATATTAAACACTGTCAAATAACTCCCAACTTTCTTTGATCTGAATGAATTCTATATTACTTTGGCGACCTTTAGCACATCTCTCCTTGACTCCTTTTCGATTTTATTCTATGTCTGCCTATAAGCATTCTTTCTTCATTTTCGCTATGTACTTGTAGAGAGAAATGGCAGTTATTTAGTTAGTTTTATTTTATAAACGGATGAGAACCAATTAGTGGTTTATTAACATAAAAAAAGAGATAAAAACACAAGACATGAAAAAAATATGGCAAAAAATAAAACCACGATGTCCTGGGCTCCTAACGTGTCCCCCCGCCCCCCCCAACAGTTCATGGTTTATAAAAGACAAATCACACACAATCTGTGTCTAATGACTGCTTCCACTTTTCCTAAAAGTAACAATAATAATTTTGAAACTTTGGAAGAAAGGAATCAAAAAATACAGAGGGAAACAGCAGAGTTTATAATAAAAATAAATGCAGTACTCTGTGAGAAAGAGAAATAGAAAGAAATAGAAATATAAATGGAGAAAAAGAAGAAAAAAATATATGAAATCAGCCAAGGAAATTAATTGGAAGTACCAAAGCCTACTTCTTATATACTAAACTAATTTAAATAATTTTACTGTAATAAATATATTCACCTAATTTTTGTATTATGGCTGTAGAATAAGAATAAGATTATTTATTACATAGATGATGAATGCCACTCTGAATTTTAAGATTTGAAATATTTTATTATAACACCCAATATCAACTATCTGTAATCATATGCTTGAAAATAATATAAAGTGAAGAAAAAAATACATACATACCCTGTAATAATGTCTTGGATCAGAAGCATACATATGAGTGAGCAAAATCTGTGCTATGGAATTTTTTTCAAAACAAATTTAAAGTTATCACCAATTTACAACTTTCAACAGGTTTGGGGCACCTGGGTGGCTCTGTTGATTGAGCTTCCAGTTCTTGGTTTTGGCTTAGGTCATGATCTCATAGGATTGAGCCCTGCATCAGGATCCACACTCAGCGGGGGTCTGCCCAAGATTCTCCCTCCCTCCTGTCTTTCTCTCTGCCTACCCTTCAACTCCATGTGCACATGTGTGTGCATTCTCTCTCTCTCAAATAAGGAAGTAAATAAATAAATCTTAAAAAAGAAACTTTCAACAGGTTTGCATCTATTCTTAAATAATTCTACCAAGCTAAATCATTTTTTTCAGGGGAGAGTAAATTTGTTTGAAATGAACTCAGAAGAGTAACATACTTCGAATATATGTGTTTGTATTATCTGTGTACCAGAATGAGTTAAAAGCATTAAACAACCTAGTTCATTTTTTGGCCAAGTATTACAATATGATGATAAAATACAATATAACTTAGAACAGCAAATGAATCACGTATAGGATAATCAGATAATACAGTTGTCTACTCAAAATCATCTCCACTTTGTTCAGGAATCTTAACCAAACATGTTTTCACTACTACCTTCTTATCACCTATGGAAACCAAAACATTTCACTTAAAAGGGCTTGATCATTTGTCTTATGCATTAAGTGACATCTTGAGAACGCCTAAGACTCAGAGTCACTATTCTGTGAGATTATTCATCCTTCAGGATCAGCACAACTGTGCTCTAGCCTGCTTGCTGGAAATCACATGTAAAATCGGTAAATATCAATCCTCTGATTAACCCCAGCTCAATATATTTGATGTCTCCCCTCCCCATCACTTATTCTCCAATTGTTTCAAATGAAGATGAAACTTAACTTTACATCGAGCATTAAGTTAGCTTATCCTTGAGATGCTCCTAAGAATTTTAATTAGTTGGTAATTATGAATCATTTTTAGATGCTTACATGGAAAAAGCTACAGCACACCAAACTATTATTACCCTTACAAAATTGTAAGTATAACATTATATTAATTACGGTTCTACATAGACCTTAATTATAAGAATTTAACTCTGGAGATAATTTCAGTGTTGGCAGGCCTCTTGATTTGTGAAGTCATACAGAAGTGTTGTTTCTAGAAAAGGTTATGAAATGGACTTTATCAATGCGTACTGTGTCTGATTTGAGATAAATTCCTGATTTCTTTTAAATCAAAACGATGTTCTGCTATAAGATGCATTTTTCAACAAGATTTTTTTCCCCTCCAAATTTTTTCTCTCAACAACTCAATGAGGTTCTGTCATAGGAAGTAACACTGAGGCTTAATTAAATCCCCTCCTTGGTTTTACATCTTTCCCTATGCTATGTATGTATTTCTCATATGTGAAATTGACAGTGTCTTTTTCTTTGTTGTTGTTTTGGTTTGATTTGGTTTTGCTTTGCCTACAAATTCGATGGCATCAATACACCATTAAAATGACTCAGAACTAAACTATTTCCATCCTAGAGAAATGCTGAACCGATGGTGAAACTATACAAATCTTTTCTTCTAACTTTATTAAGATTCCTCAGTGGCTTTTAATTCTAGTAGAAAAAACTGTTAGTGAAAAAAGAGCTTTTACCTGTGGGCCCCTACCTAACTTCCACTTCTGGTGCTTCTCTGGCCTACCACTTCCCCAACCTCACCTGCACACATATACAAGCACATACGAGTACACGCAGAGGTACACATGTGTACACACTGTGTTTCAGGAACATTGGATGGCTTATGTTCTCCTGACCACCCATCAGCTTCCTTCTCCTCAGTCTCCATTTGGAAAACCTTTTTTTAATGTTGTTCAGATATTACCTCCTTTACAAAAACTTTCCCAACATCCCAGGCAGAACCCATCCTTAATTCCCCTATGAGATCCAGTGTACATCTCTTAAGCATTTATGAATTAATACCATAATCTTATTTTAGGTCATTGTGTCTACATCCCCCATTAATTTAGGAGGTCTTGAGGAACAAGAAAAGAAGATAAAACTAATTTTTTGAAGTAGGTATCTAACCTTAAGATAAGTAGCATTTCCTTCATTTTTCCTGGTACAAACTGAGTAGCATAGAGATGAAGTAATAACCAAGGTCATAGAGCTAGTAAGTGGCAGAGTCAGAATCTTGAATCCAAGTCCATCTGACTCCAAAGCCTATGACCTTCCATTGTATGAACAGTCTGTGTCTAGTTCATAGTTTCTTGTGCAATCCCTGGAAAACGGCAATAAATCAATGAATTAGTAGATGGATGTATAAATAAAACTCCTAGGACATGAACTAGACTGACATATGGGAAGGATGGAACTCTCCAAGAACAAAGTCAGAACGTCATGGTGATATCCAAGTTCCAAGCTCTGCCTTTTACCAGTCCAGCTCTGCTCTGAGTGATAGCATTCAGGATGCCGCCTGTCTTCAGAAGACCCCTGCCGGTGATTTGCTAGGATAGGAGATTTTAGCACCTATGGGGTGATTATTGTTACTCACACCATGGCCATTTTGACAGCACTCAATGCTGGATTTTCTTTTCTTCTAAGAACTACATATTCTGTACTTATTCCATTATTTTATACTCCTGCTATTGTTGTGGTTTTTTAAGCAGTATGATGTTAGAATGTGAAAAAAGTCTTTACTGGGTTAACTTTGGGTTCATTTGTTTCTACAGTCTTGATTCTCAATCTGGAGTCTATGTTACATTAATAGTTGTTACCAACAGGGGAAAGAGAGTTTCAATGAAGGATCCTCCAATCAAAGCACGGCTCCTCACATTACCATTTTCCTAAGAAGGCTTTACATCTTCTCCAGAATTCATTTCCTGATCTTGTCTATTGAACAAAATTATATATCTTCTGGATGAAAATAAACTGTTATTCAATGGTTGCCTCCTTGTTCCCAAACACACCAACGTCGGCTACTCCAGTTTATGTTTTACTTTCTACACTTGCCTCTTTATGCACTCAAATCGACAAATGCCCTTGTACATTATTTTTACCCCACCCATATCTAATGCGTCAGTATCTTGTTATGTTTCCTTTGATTTCATTGCTTGCAATGCTAGTATCAGCAGCACAGAATTGCCAAAGCACTAAGCAGCCCAATTTTTCTTTAATTTCTCAGAAAATTGACAGTTTTATGAACTGTCTCTTTACCTATGCCCCATAAACATGTCAGGCTGTGGAAAACCATTCTAATTAAATCCCAGGGGGACTGCAATGGAAGATTATAGCTTCTTGGCAGGTTATTAAAAAACAGTTGTTCATATATACACAAGTATGTGTACTGGAGTCTAACATTTGACAGAACAGTCAAGGAATTAACCCCACTCGCTGCTTCAGCTCAAACTGACTAAAAAGAAATAAGCAAAGTGAGTGGGAGAAGAAGACAGCTCCATTCAAGATTTTATTTTTATATCCTTTGTGAGCTCCTATAGATTACTAGATAGTTTGAAAGGTGTCTGAGGTCATCACCTTCCTCATTGGATTTTATATACCTCCTAGAGAAAATTTATACAGCTTTTGTCTTTCCAGTGAGTAATTTTTGATACCAGGATTCTCCTGGAACACATATAATTGAGCCAGTGGAAAAACAAATAAAATAGAGTTTTTCCCCTTCACAAACTCAGAACAGAAACATATGGTATATGGGATGTTGAATTTAAAGAAAAAAAAGAGATAATTCTTGCTCATGGAAATATTTTCCAGCATTTGCATTCCTGCCAAATGAACTATGCATTCTAACTGGATAGGTAAATATTTCAATCTAATTGGAGACAGTAATTTCTCAGATGGTTAAGTTAAAAATCCAGTGTCAAGAAGGAATGGTCTGTGGAGTTCTCTGTGGAATATATGATTCAAATAAATGAGTATAACATTTAATTAATTAGTGAAATTGGGAATTGTGGACCCACTAAATAATGATTTCGGTTGATATATTTAAGAGTCATGAAAATGTGATCATGAAAGTGTGCCTTCCAACTTCCCAACAAAAAATGGATTGGTGGATAAAACATCCTGCTCCTGAGGTGAGTTGGCATTTTCAGTTTCTCACAAGAACAGGTCCTTTTATTCTCTTCCATGGCCACAAGGTGCAAAAATGTTTCTAGTAATTATACAAAAAAGGTCATGCCCAAGTCTATAGGGAAATTGAATAAGACAGTATGGCTGGCTCATTGCAAGGTGACCATCACCATTTTCAAATCAGCCGAAAGTGCTTCTCCTGAAAATATGGAGCAATTGGTGACATCTTGGTTAATAAAAATCTTTCTGTGAAAAACAGCATGAAGTTTCCTCAAAAAATTTTTAAAAATGTGTGATATAGTAATGTCACTACTGGGTATTTAACCAAAGAAAATGAAAACACTAATTTGAAAAGCTATATACACCTCTATTTTATTGCAGCTTAATTATAATAGCAAGATATGGGTGGAAGCAACTCAAGTGTCCATTTAGATAAATGGATAAATTGTGGTATATGTATACAATGCAATATTACTCAGCCATAAAAAAGGATGAGATTTTGTCATTTGGGATAACATGGATGGGAATGGACCTACAGTGTATGATAGTAACTGAAATAAGTCAGAGAAAGGCAAATATCATATTATTTCACTTATATGTGGATATGAAGAACAAAACAAATGAACAAACAAAAAACAGACTCAAGAATAGAAAACAAACTGGTAGTTGCCAGAAGGGATGTGGGGAGGGCAGGGAATGGGTAATACAGATAAAGGGATTTAAGAGGTACAAACTAGTTGTAACATAAATAACTCATGGAGATGAAAAGTACAGCAGAGGGGATATAGTCAATGATATTATAAAAATATATGGTGATAGATGTTCATTATACTTGTGGTGAGCATTGAGTGATGCATAGAATTGTCAGGTCAATATGTTGTACATCTGTCTTTTTTCCATTGGATATTTCTCTTGCTTTGTCAAAGATTAGTTGACCATAGAGTTGAGGGCCCATATCTAGGCTCTTGATTCTGTCTGCTTTTGTGCCAATACCATATTGTCTTGGTGATCACAGCTTTGTAATTTAGCTTGAATCAGGCAACCCGATGACCCCAGCTTTGTTTTTCTTTTTCAACATTTCCTTAGTGATTTGGGGTCTTTTCTGGTTCCATACAAATTTTAGGATTGTTTGTTCCAGCACTTTGAAAAATGCCACTGGTATTTTGATGAGGATGGCATTGAAAGTATAGATTGCTCTGGACAGAATAGACATTTTAACAATGTTTATTCCTCCAACTCATGAGCATGAATGTTTTTCCATCTTTTTTGTCTTCTTAATTTCTTTCTTAAGTGTTCTATAGTTTCTAGAGTATATATCCTTTACCTCATTGGTTAGGTTTATTCCAAGGTATCTTATAGGTTTTTGTGCTATTGTAAATGGAATTGATTCCCTAAATTCTCTGTCTACAGTTACATTGTTAGTGTATAGAAAAGCAACTGATTTCTGTGCATCTATTTTGTATCCTGCCACATTATTGAATTGCTGTATGAGTTCTAGTAATTCAGGAAGTGTCATCTTTTGGGTTTTCCACATAAAGTATCATGTCATCTGTGAAAAGAGAGAGTTTGACTTCTTTGCCAATTTGAATACATTTTACTTTTGGTTGTCTGATTACTGTTACTAGGACTTCTTGTACTATGTTGAACAATAGTGGTGAGAGTGGGCATCCTTGTCATGTACCTGATCTTAAGGGGAAGGTCTCAGCTATTTCCCACTGAGAATGATATTCATTGTGGACTTTTCATAGGTGGTTTTTCAAGTCAAAAAATCAGCAGAAGACATGAACAGACACTTCTCTAAGGAAGACATACTAATGGCTGACACACGAAAACAATACTCAACATCATTAGCCATCAGGGAGATTCAAATCAAAACCATATTGAGACACCACATTAAACCAGTTAGAATAGCAAAAATTGGCAAGGCAAGAAACAACAAAGTTTGGAGAGGCTGTAGAGACAGGGGAATCCTCATTCTGTTGTCTGGAATGCAAGCTAGTGCAGCCATTTTGGAAAATAGTGTGGAGATTCCTCAAAAAGTTAAAAACAGAGCTACCCTATGACCCAGCAATTGCACTACTAAGTATTAACCCCAAAGATACAGATGTAGTGAAAAGAATAGCCACATACGCCCCAAAGTTCTAGCAGCAATGTTCATGATAACCAAACTGTAGAAGGACTCCAGATGCCCTTGAACAGATGAATGGATCAAGAAGATGTGGTCCATATATACAATGGAGCCTTACTCAGCCACCAGAAAGGATGAATATCCAACATTTGCATCAACATGGATGGAACCAGAGGAGATTATGTTAAGTGAAATAAGTCAAGCAGAGAAAGACAATATTCACATGGTTTCACTTATTTGTGGAACATAAGGAATAGCATGGAGGATATTAGGAGAAGAAAGGGAAAAATGAAGGGAAGGAATCAGAGGGGGAGATGGAACATGAGAGACTATGAGCTCCAGGAAACAATCTTAGGGTTTCAGAGGGGAGGAGAGTGTGGGGATGGGTTAGCCCAGTGATGGGTATTAAGGGTGGCATGTATTGCATGGAGCACAGTGTTATATGAAAACAGTGAATCATCAAAAACTAATGATGTACTCTATGGTGACTAACATAATTTTAAAAAATGACTTTTTACCAATTCCTCTTCTATTTAATCTTTCAATTGAGTACATCCTCCTCTTTGAGAACCCCTCATTTCTGAGTTTACCTGCTACCAAATTATCATCGTTCTTCCTGACTCTATGAAGTCTTTTTCTTTGTCCCCTTCAATAATTCCTTATGGTCTTCATTCTCCTTTAATGACAGGGACAATGCAAGATTCTCTGTTAAGTCATGTTTTTCTCTCTTTGTGCAATGTCTTAAATTAATATCTCCTTCCATGGATTTATTGCAATCTCAATAGCAAAGACTGCCAACTCTCTCTTTTTTCTCTCTTCAGCTTTAGACTTATGTATCCAATTGCCTTCCAGACATTTATATTTACATGCCTATTTACCTTGATATGGCCCCAGTGTTAAGGTTCTCACAAGTCCAATTGCTCTTCCTGGCTTTTCTTTTTCTTTTCTTTCTTTCTTTTTTTTTTTTTTTTAAGATTTATTTATTTGACAGTGAGAGACACAGCAAGAGAGGGAACACAAGCAGAGGCAGTTGGGAGAGGGAGAAGCAGGCTTTCCACCCAGCAGGGAGCCCAATGTGGGGCTCAATCCCAGGACCCTGGGATCAGGACCTGAGCCGAAGGCAGACACTTAATGACTGAGCCACCCAGATGCCCCTTCCTGGCTTTTCTATACCTGTTGAAAATCCATGTTTCCAGGCTTCAGATTTCATTAATGTTTTAACTCTTAATTTTTCCAAACTCCTATGTTCAACCAGTAGCCAACTATTGTGGATTTTACCTCTAAAACATCTCTCACATCGATACAGTATTTCCCAATTCCACTGCAGTTTTCATGAACTGTCACTGTATTTATTATAATAACCTTATAATTAATTTATTTACAGTATCTTCTCATCTAATATAATATCTTTAAATCTGCCTACTTAAAATTCAACCACAATCAAGTTATTCATCCCTTTAAAAATGTTAAAAGATATGATCAGATGATTCATCATCACCTACAGTTTTTAGAACCAATTCCTCACAACCATGCTGTCTTTAATCAAAGACCCACTCTCTACTCCTTTGGGTAGACCTACAGAAGCAACTCCTCCTTCCACATTTATAAATGCCTTTGTATTTCCTCTACCTCTCAAAACTTTTTTCCACCATCTTAGATTTTTTTTTTTTAATATTGCCTATGATCATTCTAAGCTGATGGCAAAACATATTTAGGATAAGCTTGGACACCTTGTTAGGAAAGTAAGGAAGCTATAAAAGACTACTTGAGTCATGTTCTAGGACACAGGAGCAAGGTGAAGTGTCCCCAGTGGCCAAAAGTGGTGTTTCCATTAGCCAAAAAGGATCATAAATGTAATGGATTACATTGCATCATGTATACAAAAAGTAATGAGTTTAGATATATATTCTTAAATTTTATAAGAAAATGTTCCCCATCCTTTAAGGTCCATTTCTAATGTGAGCTTATCCATATATTACTTTTTGATTCCCTCAAATGTCTTGGTTAGCTTTCCCTTTTGAACCCCTACAGCATTTTGCTTTTACTACTAATATTCTATTTTTCTTAATATATACACATCTAATAATATGGACACCATATGATTCCAAAAATCAATGCTAGAGGTCAAGATTTCATTTCAAATGTACTTAAAATTTCTTTGATTGGTAAATGACTCATTTTTCAGCCCTAAGAGTTCTAGTAAGAATCAATACCTTAGAAGACCAAAAATTTTAAATAAGGTATATTATTCTCATTTGTTTTCATCACTTTTAAAATTATTTTTGCTTAATTTATTATATAGTACTTTTTGGCTGTTACCTCACTTACTTTAGCGTGTACAGTTATTATTTAAAAATAACATTTTTGTAACCTCTTAGATTACATCTATCAAGATCAATTTTATTGCTGCTTGGTAAACATATTTATGGGTTAGTAATATGTATGAAAACACAACTTGATAACTATACAGAATATACAAATAATAAAGAAACTAATTTTTAAATTTTTTAACAAAGGTTCTTATATGTGGTTTATTATTGGAAAATTAATAGACTAAAAAGAGTCTGGGTTATTATTATAATCCCTACAAAATTCATAAAACATTTTTCTATCATTTCAGTTTTCCTTGATTCTTCTTATACAAATATAGTGTAAATACCCATCCTGACACTTTTGTGATTGACATCATTATGTCATTACCAGTTAATTCAAGAAACTAAAGAAATACATCAGAATATCTCAAAAACAGAACTTCTAACATATGCCAAAATTAAAGTAGCACAATGAAGTAAGAATTTAAAGTAAGTGATTGGATAATTCAAGGCTCAAAGGACACTTTAATCTCAATAATCTGAAATTATTATATATTATTAATATATAAATATATTATTAATATTCTATAATAATCTGATGATGAAAAAGTTCTCTAAATATGTACTTTAGAGGGGTGCTGGGTGGCTCAATCATTAAGCATCTGCCTTCAGCTCGGTCCTGGGATTGAGCCCCCCATTCGGCATCCTGCTCAGTAGGAAGCCTGCTTCTCCCTCTCCCCTGCCCTGTATTCCCTCTCTCTCTCTCATTCTTTCTGCCAAATAAATAAATAAAATTTTAAAAATAAATAAATAAATAAATGAATAAATCTGTACTCTCCAACACAATACCCAATAGTCACATGTGGCTACTGCCACTTGATATGTGGTTAGCATGGCTGAAGAACTCAATTTTTTACTTTATGTAATTTTAATTAGTTGACTTGTCATATGTAGTTAGTGGTTATAGTATTGGACAATACAGAGCTAAATCATTGTTTGCATCCCTGACTTCTGATTATTATGAGTGTGACATTTTCAGTAACAAATGCACACAAACGAAAAGTACAAATAGATCATTTACAACTGAAAATACAACTGCTATCATTAATAACTACTGACAATCTATATGTTCTAAGTGCTATTCTAAGTTCTTTACATAAGATATTTGATTTAAAATACAGAGTATCCATATGGCATACGTGTCATACATATTTAGATTTTACAAAGCAAGAAAGAACCCCAGAGAAGTTATGTAACATCTCCAATATATTGTCTAATAAATGGCAGATTCAAGATTTGAACTTAAGTGATCTGACTCCACAGCTCATGGAATTGCTTTTTGCAACTACACTTGCAAGTGAAAAATTACCTAATCTCTTTAGTAATCAAAGAATCATAGGCAAATTAAAATAAAACAGGTTATAACTTGTCACCCATTAAATTAGCAAACATTTAAGAGACTATAGTATGCAATAAACACTCTTCCTTTTTTCAGGTAGAATAATATAATAGTTGATTAATATAATTTGTCAGTAAGACCTAAGAATTATAATAATGCCCATATATTTTATTCATTTCCATTTTGGGAACTTACCCTGGAGTAAAAAATTAACAAGAAGAGGTAATGTCACCAAGATGGTAACTTAAGACATTACTGACTTTTCTTCCCCTCACAAGAACAACTAATGATTATTCAAGAACAAGACACCACTCAGAGAATCCTCTAATATTGGAATGAAGCCGAGGCAACCAAGAGACCAAGACTGACTTCATCAGAAGGGTAAGGAAATTGATACATGTTGACAGCATTGCCCTTACCCAAGGCCAGCATAACACCATGCCAAGGGGTCTTCCCTGAGCCTCCATTTCCTCCAGCAGGAAAAGAGAACCCAGAATGGACAACCATCTCCTCCACCCAGCATGGTGGGTCAATCTGTGGGAACCCCTACTCTAATATTGCACCACAGGTGTTGCATGGGATTCTGTGGGGTTCAACCACTGGAAATCTGACTGTGATGAAAAGGGAACAGGTCTTGCAACAACCAGTACATGGATCATGGATACCAATCCATGTTCACACCTGTAGTGCACAAGTAGTAATCCCAACCAGAAGCCTTGCTCATCTACAGAACCAAGTTGGTAACCTACTGTCCTCCAGGCAGGAAGATATTTCATAGCCCCATCTACTACTGAATATAGTACCCAGTCTCAACCATCTAGTAAACCTGACCAGAGAATCAAGGCAACCACTGAGACCATCCTATAGCCTCACCTGGGTAGGAAAGCAAGACATCAGTCCTATCCAAGTGTTCTCAGCCAGTGACACAACCAACTATCCCTGTGCTTAGAGCTCAAACAGTTGCCTCACCCCAAAATAGACCATAATAGCAAGCCCCACCTGTCCAAAGATATTGCCAACAGATATACCCAGAAAGAGAAACTAAGCTTATTGATGAAGAACTGTCTGCCAAAGCAAACCTGTAAGTCAATAAGAGCAAACCTGTTATTCAAATGTGCAGATACCAACATAAGGAATCAAGGATCACAAAAAATGAGGTAAATATAAAACCACCAAAGGAAACAAATTAAGCTCCAATAACTGATTCTACCAAAAGAAAAATCAATAAACTTGAATTCAGAATAATCTCCTTAAGGATGTTTCATGAACTACAAGAAAACACAGCAGACAATAAAAAATTATGAAATAATGCATGAAAAGAAATGAGAAGTTTGACCAGAAAATGGCACCCATAAACAAAATAGAACAGAAATCTTAGAGTTGAAAATACAATAACTGAACTGAAAATTCAATAGAGTTTCAAAAGTAGACTTGACTATGCAGAAGAAAGAATCCATGACCTAGAAGATAGGACACTTGAAATTATCAGGTCAGAGAAGCAAAATGGATAAAAAGAATGAAAAAGAGTTTTAAGATCCTATAGCATGGAAATTATAGAACACAATGAAAAGAAACAATATTTGCATTTCTGAAAATAGGAAAGAGAAAGGGACAGAAACTATACTTAAAGCATTAATGGTTAAAAATTTCCCAAACCTAGAAAGATAAATAGACACCCAGATCCATGAGATCCAAAGAATCCTAAATAGGTTGAATTCAAATAGGATCACACCAAGGCATATTATAATTAAATTGTCAAAACCAAGACAAAGAAATAATGTTAAGAGAAGAGAGAGAAAAGAGAAAAATTGCAAACAAGGGAATACCATAAGACCTGAGACAGATATTTTAACAGCTTTTTACACCAGGAGGTAATTGTTGATAAATTCAAAATCTTGAATGACAATAAGTGTCAACCAAGAATTCTATACCCAGCAAAGCTGTCCTTCAGAAAAAAAGGAGGTCCCAAATAAACAAAAGCTGAGAGAATTTATTTATATCAGGTCTGCCTTATAAGAAATGTTAAAGGGAGTTCTCTGAGTAGAAGCAAAAGAATGGTAATGAACATCATAAAACCATTAAAACGGTAGCATAAATATTACTAGCAAGAATAAATTTAGATTCATAGTTAGATTTTGCCATATGGTAATATTGGTGCATAACTCACAACTCCAGTTTAAAGGTTTAAAAAAATGAACATAGTAAAAATGACCACAGCTATAATAAACTGTTATTAATTACACAATATAAAATCCATGTAAATTGTAATAACAATAACCTAAAATGTGAAAGGGAAGAAAAGTAGAAGTGTAAAGTTTGTGAATTCTATTGAAGTTAAGTTGTTATCTGTTTAAAATAGGATATTACAGGTCAAGATGTTTTATGTAAGTCTCATGGTAACCACAAAGAAAAATCCTATAGTCTTTACACAAAAGAATACAATAAAGATGTCAAAACACACTGATACCAAAAGACATCCAAAACCAAAGGGAGCAACATAAGAAACAAGGAATGATGAATCTACAAAAGAAACAGAAAAGAATGAACAAGTGGCATTAGTAAGTCCTTAGCTACCAGTAATTATTTTAAACCTAAGTTAATTACATTCTCCAAAAGCAGACATAGAGAGGCCAGATGGACACACAAAAAAGATTCAACAATATGCTGCCCACAAGAGATTCATTTTAGCCCTAAAGAGACACATAGACCAAGGGTGAGGAAAAAAAAAAAAAAAAGACATTTCAAGCAAATGGCAACTTAAAAAAACAATGGTGGCTAAACTTACATCAGACAAAATAGACTTTAAGTTAAAAAGGGTAAAAAGAGAAAGATCATTGTATAATGGTAAAAGGATCAATATATCAAAAGAGATATAACAATTATTAATACTTGTGCACCCAACAATGAATTCATATTGTTAAAATGCCAATACTACTAAACGCCATCTGTAGATTCTGAATCAGAATCTGCATTTTAACAAAACTCCAGGTGACTTCCATGCACATTAAAGTTTGAGAAGCACTAATGCAGCATGCTCTAAGTAATGAACATTCTTGCCGCTTCTTGGTTATCTATCTTCCAGGCTATGATAACTAATCAAAGATTAAAGTCAATGCCCTTAATTATCAGGGACTTATTTTCATAAAGAATACTTTTATAAATGAAGATTAATCCTGCTACCATTCTTGGGAACATTACTGTATATGTAGATGATTCAAGGAACACGCTGCACTTTCAAAATCTTGAACTTCTTAACTCTAAATGTTTCCTCCAGTCCACTTTAGCAACTCACTCCATTGGCTTGACCCTAGACCTGGGATCTATAAACAGGAGCTATAAACTCTTCACTAAAATTAGACATCTATCTCCTTAAGTCATCCTCCAAGGAGTTGCCATAGAATTCTTCCTAAAATGCTGTAATATGTTATCATGATTGCTGCCGGTTCAGCCATTTACTATGACTTCCTCTGAAGCAGCTACCAGACTGTTCAGGTATTTCTGTGTTTACACATCTCTTTC
Source organism: Taxidea taxus jeffersonii (assembly GCA_003697995.1). Classification (NCBI taxonomy): domain Eukaryota; kingdom Metazoa; phylum Chordata; class Mammalia; order Carnivora; family Mustelidae; genus Taxidea; species Taxidea taxus. Next base: position 169,769 of record RCUC01169475.1, on the reverse strand, counting down.
CTCCTCCCATCTCCCAACTCATAGAGAGAAAGACAATTTCCTATCGAATATTCCTATGACAGAAATACTTAGCCCAGTTTCTGTCTGAAAGCAGGCACTCAGTAAATGCTGTTTGAAGAATGGACACAGTCATAAGTTTTTATCTGCTTCCAAGAACCTCTGCGCTCAGTCATTTGGATTAAGTATGATTACCCTCATTTCGCAAATGAGGAAACCAACATCCATGACCTACCAAAGATTAGAAATGGAATGTGGTGTAGCAAAGCCTACATAAAAACTCTCATTTCTGCCTCTATTAACCATAATTTTCTCATTTCAGATTTTTTTGTTCCAGTTTACAAATCTGCCTAAGTTCCAAGTCCTGCCACAGTCTGGCCTCTGCCTGCCTATCTGTTGGTAAGGACTGTACTTTTTCTGGTATATTCAGGTACATCTGCCTACTGACCCAATTATACCAAGCTTCTTCCCTCCTCTATTGTCTATGTTTATAACTATTGGCCTAAAGGAACACTTTAATCTTTATACAAATCCAATCCATCGTTAATCCAGCCTGTAAAATTCTATTGCAATGTTACTGCATATTGCACAATTTTAGAAAATGTAGTCCTTGCTTTGTATGGCTCAAATATGCATACAGTATATTTATCATGGTTTTAGTTAAATAACATCAATTTCACCAAAACAGAATTCTAATTTCAGTTTCTATTGTATATTAACTATAATTACATAAAATAAAATTTTGCTGCTAACTCTAGTTCACAAAGGAAAATGTGTATATCATGATGTACATCATATCAGTGACCAGTCCCCTCATTTTCCTTCAAAGTCTGTCAGTGAATGGTCACTACATTTGTCTTAAGTTCACACACAGACAGCAAAGCATGTTGTCAGGTTGACTCCTTGTCTCTCAGTGATAAATCAAGTGGCATTTTGCAAAAAGGAATAATCAAAGGAGGGAACTGATCAACAAAGACAAAAATGTAGCAAAGAAATGAAAAGGGTAACATTGGGAGAAGAAGTAGAATCCCATGGAAATGGAGTAAATAAAAGAAAGGGCTGGCCTTGAGAATACTGACACTGCTGTTTTTCAAGAGATTCTAGACATGAAGTCAGAGGAACTTAGTGGTGAAATTGCTGACATAAAATAAACAAAACCTCACAGATATTTTATGACATATAAAATGTAAAAGATAAAATATCAGAATCTGATCCAAACCTAGAAAGGAGTGTGATAATTTGCCATGGCATAGAAAAGATGGGTGCACAATAGCAGAGATGTTATGCTAAGAGAACAATGCAAGGACAGGGAAAATTACTCTTGATACTTTTTTATAAAGAAACAAAGCATTGTTCAAAATATTTTTAATGTTTCAGTTATATTGTACTAAGTATTGGTTTTACTAGTTTTTCATTTGTGTACACAGTACAGAAGATCTTTGTTCTAACAAAATATTTTCATGTGATAGAATAATATTAATTTTTTTCCATTGATTATTAAAATCTCCTGCATGTTCCACAAAGGAGACAATCAACAGAGTGAAAGTGAAACCTAAAGAATGGGAAAAAATATTTGCAAAAACTATATGCAAGAGGCTAAAATATCTAAGATATATAAGGCACCGGGTCACCTGGGTGGCTGTCAGTTAAGCATCTGCCTTCAGCTCAGGTCATGATCCCAGGGTCAGGGTCCTTGTTCAGTGGAGATCCTGCTTCTCCCTCTGCCTGATGTTCCCACTTGTGCACTCTCTCTGACAAATAAATAAAATTTTTTAAACAAATAAAGAAATAAAATATATAAGGCATTCACCTAAGTAGAAAAAAAAATGAACAAGAACAAAACAAACCTCGATTAAAAAATGAGATAAGTATCTGAATTCACATTTTGTAAAACAAGACATATAGAAGGGCAGTGGGTATATGAAAATATGTTCAACATCACTAATCTTCATGGAAAAGTAGATCAAAACTACAAGGAGATATTGCCTCACCCTTGTTAGAACAACCATGATCAAAAGACCAAAGATCATATTGGTGAAAATGTGGGAGAAAGGGAACACTTGTACTCTCTTGGTGGGAATGTAAACTCAGTAGTCACTATGGAAAATAGTATGGAGGATCCACAAGAAAATTAAAAAGAGAACAAGCATATGACCCAACAATTCCACATATATGTATATTTTCTAAAGCAAATTGTGGTTGCCAGGAGTGGGGAGAATGGGGACATGGGAAGACGTTGGTCATCTGGTGCAATTTCAGTTATTCAAGATAAATAAGTTCTAGAAATCTAATTTGTAGTATGATGACTATAGATAGCAAAAGTGTATTGCATACTTGTATTTGCTGAAAGTAAATCTTAAGTATTCTTATGACTCATACAGGTAATTATGGGGGCTGATGTATATGTTCACTAGCTTGATTTTGGTGATCATCCCAAATGTATGTATGTGTGTATATAGATATAGATATAGATATATTGACTTATCACTCTGTGTACTTTAAATATCTATATATCTATATATGAACATATAGATATAAATATAGATATAATTTATATTTGTCAATATACCTCAATAAAGCTGAAAAGCAAACAAAAAACTAATCCAAAGATCTCTTGGCATAGTTTCAATTTGCACAGTCATATTATGGCTCCACACTGCCAGGGAAAGTAAGGACTGCCACTGTTTGATTCTTTTTTTTTTTAAGGTTTTTAAAAAGATCTCATTTATTTTATTTATATGAGAGAGACAGAGAGTGTGAGTAGGGGAGGGGCAGAGGAGAGGACTCAAGGGGGAGGAAGAAAGACAAGCAGACTCTATACCAAGCAGAGCCTGACCTGGGGCTCAATCTTACAACCCAGAGATCATGACGTGAGCTGAAATCAAGAGTTGGCCACTTGACTGACTAAGCCACCCAGGTGCCCCTCTACTTGATTTTTTTATGTATATTTATTTCATCTCCTTCTCAGCTAAACTGTGAACTATTGAGAATGGGGGTACTCTTTTATCATTATATTCACTGAGGAAAATGCTCACAACATAAAATTCACCATTTTAACCATGTCAAAGTGCACTATTGAGTACATTCTAGTACATTCAACATATTGTGCAACATTATCACTATCTGGTTCAAAAGCATTTGCTTTTCATTTCATCCATGTTGTGTCATGCATCAGTACTTCATTCCTTTTTGTGGCTGAGTAATATTCTATATAATATACCTTAAATTGTTTATTAATTAAGAAATGGGTATTTTTCTCTATGTTTTGCCTATCATGAATAATGCTGCTATAAAAAGTTGTGTATATGTGTTTTGAATTTATGTTTTCAATTTTCTTGCATACAGACCTAGGAGTAGAATGGCTAGATCATATGGTAATTCTATGTTTAACTTTTTGAGAAACCATCAAACTGTCTCCCAAAGCAGCCAAACCATTTTACATTTCCTCCAGCAACTTATCAGGGTCCCAATTTCTCCACATCATTGACATTTGTTATTTTCAGAGGTTATTTTTTTAATTATTATCATTCTAGGCATCCTAGTGGATGTGATGTGGTATCTAAGTATAGCTTTGATTGTCATTTTCTTAATAACTAATGATGGTGAGCATCTTTTTGTTTGCTTGTTGGTCATTTGAACCTTCTTTGGAGAAATGTCTATTCAAGCTTTTCGCCCATTTTTAAGTTGAGTTGTTGTCTTTTCATTGTTGAGTTGTAGAGTGCTCTATATATTCTGGATGATCAATTCTTATCAGACATATGATTTGTAAATATTTTCTGCCGTTCTGGTGGTTGCCTTTTTTTTTCTGATGATTGCTTTTTAACTTGTTTGAGAGTGTCATTTGATGCACAGGAGTTTTTAATTATGAGGAAGTCTGATTTATGCATATTTTTTGTTTTGTTGCTTGTGTGTTTGATGTGATTTCTAAGAAACTATTGCCAGATCTAAGGTCATGGAGATATATCCCTGTTTTCTCCTAAGAATTTTATATGTTTAGCTCTTATTTAAATCATAGATCTATTTTAAAAAAAAAATATTTTATTTATTTATCTGAGAGAGAGAGAGAGAGAGAGAGAGCATGTGCAGGGGAAAGGGCAGAGGGAGATGGAGAAACTGACTCCCTAGTGAGCAGGGAGCCTGACATGGGGCTTGTTCCTAAGACCCTGAGATCATGTCCTGAGCCAAAGGAAGATGCTTAACTGACTGAACCATAAATCATAGGTCTATTTAGAGTTAATTTTTGTAAAAAGTAGATCAAAGTCCAAATCCATTCTTTAGCATTTGGATATCCGTTTGTCCCAGCATCATTTATTGAACTGATTATTCTTTTCCTTACCAAGTTGTCTTGACTTCTATGTCAAAAATCAAATGCACATAGACATATGGGCTATTTATGGACTCTCATTGACCTACATGTCTATTTTTATAACAGTACAACAGTGTTTTGATTATTGTAATTTTATAGTGAGTTTTGAAATTCTGAAACATGAGTCCTTCAATTTTGTTCTTTTTAAAGATTATTTTGGCTATTCTGAGTCCCTTGTAATTACACAAGAATTTTACTGTTTCTCTATTTCTGTACTAAAAAATGGAATTTTTCTAGGTATTATATTGATTTATATATAAGCCAAATTTAGGGGTTACTGACATCTTAACAATATTAACTTTCAAACCACTAACACTGGATGCACTTCCATTTATATGCCCCTTCTAAAATTCTTTCAGTAATGTTTTATAGTCTTAAATTTTTACTTCTTTAAATTTATTCCTTTTTAATGATATCTTAGGTTAAATTGTTTTCTTAATTCTATTTTTGGATTTCAGTATTAATGTATACAAACACAACTGATTTTTGTATCTTGACACTGCAGCTTTTCTGAATTTGTTGATTAACTCTAATAGTCTGGGGGATTTGGGGTGAATTTCTTACTATTTTCTATATATAAGATCATACCACCTGTGAATAGAGATAGTCTGAATTCTTCCTTTCCAATCTGTTTGACTTCTATTTCTTTCTCTTTCCTAATTGATTTGGTTAGAACTTTCAGGAACTGTTGAATGGAAGTGGCCATAGTGGGTACCTTTGTCTTGTTCCTGATCTTTTGGGGAAAACTTTTACTCTTTCCCCCATTATGTGTGGTATCAGCTGTGGGTTTTTCATAAATCCCCTTTATCATGTTTATGAAGTTCCTTTGTATTTCTAGTTTGTGAAGTGTTTTCTATCATGAAGGGGTATTGAAGTCGGTCAGGTGCTTTTTCTGCATCAATTGAGATGACCATGAGGTTGTTTTCTTTCATTCTATTAATGTAGTGAATCACACTGATTGACGTTTTTACATGGAACTATCCATGCATTCCTGGAATAAGTCCCACTTGATCATGTGGTATGATCATTTTAACATGCTGTCATAACCTGTTTGCTAGTATTGTCTTAGGGATTTTTGCATCCCTATGCATAAAGGATTTGGGGGTATAGTTTTATTTTCTTGCGATGTCTTTGTCTGGCTTTGGCATCAAAGTAATGCTGGCTTCATAGAGTTAAGAATTGTTTCTCTTCTGTCTTTTCTTTTAGTAGATTTTTATTTTGCTATTTATTTGACAGAGAGAGAGACAGTGAGAGAGGGAACATAATCAGGGTGAGTGGGAGAGGGAGAAGCAGACTTCCTGCTGAGCAAGGAGCCCAATGCAGGGCTCGATTCCAGAACCCTGGGATCATGACCTGAGCCAAAGTCAGATGCTTAACCAACTGAGCCACCCAGTCTCCCTCTTTCATTGTTTTTAGTAACTGCCATATTTAATGGGGGGTTCAAATCATGACCTTCCAAGATCAAGAGTCACATACTCTACCCACTGAGCCAGCCAGACACCACTCCTGCTATTCTTTTTTGGAAGAGTTTGAGAAAGATTGATGTTAATTCTTCTTTAAACATTCAGTAGAATTCAAACATGGTACATCTTTCAGTTTGTGTGTTCATGCGTGTGTGCCTACATATTTGTGTGTTCTTCACTGTGCTTAGAACGGCACTAGACACAGAAAAAACAAAGTACATAAGATGAGCAGATAGATTTCAAGCCAAGAAGGAGAAGTCAGTTTTTTAAAGGGTAAGTAAAAAGCTTTTTTTTTTTTTAATATTTTATTTATTTTTGAGAGAGAGAGAGAGAAAGCACGAGCTCAGGCAGACAGAGTGGGAGGCAGAGGCAGAGGGAGAAGCAGGCTCCCCGCCGAGCAAGGAGCCCGATGTGGGACTCGATCCCAGGACCCTGGGATCATGACCTGAGCCGAAGGCAGCCGCTTAACCAACTGAGCCACCCAGGCATCCCTAAAAAGCTTTTTGTAAATATCTTTATTGTATACAAATACGTTCATCTAACACCATCCCAGCCAGGCTCTACGATGGATTTTCAAAAGGCTAGCATGCTGGAGTGGTTCACACACATGCTATGGACAGAGAAAAAAGGAACAGTCTCTCTTAAGTGGCTTGAAAGAAAACCTCTAAGGTAATGTACTCCCTCACCTTCCAAGGAGAAACTACGTAAAAATCCGTAAATGGATTAACGAGCAGAACTGTGGCTGAAGAAAACCAGATTAGCTCTGCCAAAGATGACAGCCCTAAAATGCACCAAGAAAATATCCAACAATAGAAAAGAGAAATTATCTGCTGGTAAAAATTCATGATGCTGAAAGCAGACACCACTCGTCTAATTTAATAATTGTAGGATCCTTGATGGCAGGAAGAAGCCCGGTATGTTTGACTCTTTTTCAAGATTTAATTAAAACCAAAATGGCACTGATTTCTTTGCTACTCCATGATTCAAACAGTTTCACAGTGTACCAACAGACAAGCCATGGTCAGAGGTAACGACTCACCACATTTTCAAGGGGGATTTTCAGAATCAAAGATACGCCGCTTAGAATTACAAGGAATAAAGTTCCACATGCCGCTTCCAGATCTGTCCTTGTCTGTCCCTTTGCCTCATGCTCCTGCAGCCCCTGCTCATACAGAGTGACTTCCATGAGGGCTGGCTGGCTGCTTGCCTGATTCACTGGGAGCCCTGGGCAAAAGTGTAGTCACCAGGGCCTTTGCTTCTCCCTGGGAAGAGGAGCACTGTCTCTGCACCCAGGAGGGAAACTTACAAGATCTCAGCCTTCAAGGGAAGCCGAGATTCTAATGGAGTAATCCAGTCTGCTTGGTATTTGGTGAGATATGACCCCCACTGGTAGATGTTTCTCTTTTGACTGCCTGCTGGAAGAAAGCAGGGCCACACACTTAACTGCGAAATCCCTTTTTCACAATCTTCGGATTTACATGCTGCTCGAAACCGCTCATCCTTTAGCAGGCATCGGGCAAAACATGTTAGATTTACTGGGTTTAGCAGAAAACAAGCTGAGAGTTACCGTCCGCTTTGTAAGATGTTTTATACCAGCCCCAAGAAAGGAGCTAGGAGGAAAGTAGCAAGCAGAAAATGGTTGTTAGTAGGAGGGCAAGGGCTTTCCTAGATTGGGTTCAGCTTGTGAAGCTGCAGAGGTAAGCATTCCTGGCTTATTTGCTGTGTGGATTTCTGAGGCACGATCTCATATCTCTTACCCTTGGCTAAGCAGGTCAAGTTTATGGGGAGAGGATTCCCCAGCAAAGGAACTGGCCGGGGACACAGGTAAAGGACATTTGGTGCCACGTCTCTGAAAAGTGCTAAGTAAAATTTCAAGTGCTGCTTCAGAAAATTAAAGGTATGACTAAAAATAATATTTATTAAAATTCCCATTGGGTTTTATACATCTCTACTTTGAGCCGTAGACTTTTTAACTCTCGAACTCTATAGATAAACAAATAAATAACACAGAGCATGCAGATTTGGAACTGAAATGGAATCATTCAAAGAACTGTCTGAATTAAAGAAAAGGGCAGCCTATATAGTGATCAATGGAGTTGCTCAAAGTTAATGCCAGTTACCATCAAGAAAACCATGAGGTCCAAGAGATCTCAAGTATGCCTTATGCATACGTATGTGGATGCCCACCATCTGCCTTTCAGACCCACTATCAACTCACTGTTGTCATATTTGGTCATTATTTACACTTTATAAGAATTTTCATAGTGCCTAATTCTTACCATTGTTTTAGCACTGCTGAAAATTCCATAAATTTTACTTAACAAAGAGCTATCTCTTAGGCATGTATTCTTATGATTCCCAAATTAAATTCATATCTAAAATAATTTAACCTGGGGCACCTGGGTGGCTCAGTCCACTAAGCATCTGACTTTGGCTCAGGTCATGATCTCAGGGTCCCAAGATTGAGCCCCTTGTCAGCCTCAGAGTTCAGCACACTTGTCCCTCTCCTTCTCCCTTGGCTTATGCCCCTCCTCCCACTCAAGCTCTCTCTCTCAAATACATAAATAAAATATTTCTTAAAATATGAAATAAGATAAAATAGTATGAACTAATGATTAAGACCAAAGACTTTGGAATAAGGTCGGTCTGAGTCCAAATCTTGGTTTTCCACTTCTGAACCCCAAATGGTTATTTAAACTCTTTTTGTTTCTGTCTCCTCATCTGAAATATGAGGAGTGTGCCTATCCCAGGGTTACTGTAAACATTAATCATGAAGTATCTGACACTTTTCAGTAAGTATTCATAAAGGTACCTGTTAAATAGTGATATAATAAAAGTAATATCAATAGCAATGAAAATATAAATGACATTGCTGTTGTTTTTGTGTAGTTACTTACCTAGCCAACTGCCATACATTTATCTTTTGTATTACGTGGGTTTAGTTTCCTTCCTATCTTCCTAAGGTGAAAAATTTAGAAACAAAGCACATGTAAGTATCCACATCTTTGTCTAAAAAATAAACATGATGCATGGAGGCCAAGGTCAGGCTATGTAGATGGGGACTGAAGGACCATTTGACCCAAGGGAAAGCCATAGTAGCTAGAAGAGTAGTTTAAATGGATGAGGCAGTAGAGGGAAGAATGGATAGGAGGAAATAGGGGAGTCAGCTAACAAGAGATATGCATCAGGGAGCTAGACAGAAGGGATCCTGAGGAACCCTGAGCATTCCCTATTGCCTTTGACTAACTCCTGTCTCGCTACTCCTCTTCAAGGTCAGTGAGGGCTGTTTCTTTCCCAGGTTGTGCTTGCTTAGTTTAAAGTATTTACTCTTTTTTTCCATGTCTTGCAGCATTCTCCCACAAAGAGTTACTCTGAAATCAGGCCCAGGTCAAAATACCAGGGACTCAAGGTCTGTGTAAACTAGGGATGTGATAAGTACTCAGTTTCATATTAATAGCTCTTAAGCTAAAGCCCTTTTGTAGGTACATCTGATTTCACACCCCCACCCCACCCCCACCCCCATATCTCATGCTTGTTGATTCTCTTTTGGGATTTGAGCCTTTACCTACTCCCAAGCCCAAAGCTGAGCTCATTCTCCCAGCAGCATGGTTAGACCTGGAGAAGTTGTCTCTGTTCTTCTTGAACCCAAAGTTCACCCCCTAGCTTTTGGTTAAATGGTTCTTCCTGAGCCTAGTGAGCGTATGTTCCAGAGCATAGTTCCTTCCGTAGCGGAGCGATTCAAAAACCAAGGAGGCTGGCGGCAGTCTGCTCAGTTCAAAGCTGGCGCTGCAACTTGCAGATCGAGCACATGGAGAAGGCTGCTTAACCTTTTGAGTCATCAGCCTACCCCCTTAGAAAAAGGGGCAATAAAGAAACCGACCTCCTGGAGTTGCTGTTAGTTAATTTTCGCAGAGTGCGAAGAGTAGAGGACGATACCAGTCAAGCTCTGTTCGAGCGTCTATTAAATTAAATGTTAGGTAAGCACTTGAACTCAAACTTTGTTACCTCGCTCATCTGCCACAGAAACTTCACAAATGAGCTCGTCCTCTGTGCTCCTCACGCTTTCATTCATTTGTTGGTCAGCTACCAACAATTCCAATTAATAAAGAAGAAATATGAACTCACAGAAATTTCACTCGCCAGATGCGTCCTCTCAAACTCCCAGACTGCCTCGAACACCAGCATACCCCTGGATGTTATTTCTTAGGTAGCAACGTAATGAACACCATCTCTAACATTGAACTCTCTCTGGTTCCAGACTAGTGAAGCCTGAATTCTCTCTTAGGTTTTCTCAGAGACTCCAGGCATGGTTTGAGGATGCGTGGACATGAGAAGACAAGGAAGGCAGAAAATGGCTTGATGGTACAATTTCAGGGCTTGAATAGACATTAGAGGAAAACCTGGTAACTACATTGTCTTCTCCCATCTCTCCAGTGGTTTGGTTCAAGTCAGAAGATGCTGTAAATTGCATGACCAGATGCTCCATAATTTACCAGTATTGGTTGATTTGGTGCATAAATGACAATAATGATCCATAGTCTTTGCTTGAAATGCCATGGCAGCTGTATTAATGGTTATTACATTTTCCTCTATAATACTAAAGGAAATGGCAAAAGGAGAGGCGGGTTGATGAATGAACAGATAGGGCAAGCATGCATGAGCATAGAGTCACCTCCTTGTGGTGATATCTAACTAGCTTAAAGGGAGAGCCTAATGCACAGCCTCCCCCCCACCCATTTTCTATTCATGCAGGTAATATTTCAGTATCTATTTTCCAGGCTAATGTAAATGGACTAAAAAAATATTAAGATGAGAATATAGATGATGTAAGCCAGGCAGACTGTATAAGTGGTAAAACTTTTATTTCTATCAGTCTAATGAATGGGCCTTCATGAGTTTATCTATCCGGTTCCCATAATCTGTTTCTCTTTCCATCCGTAAAGTCCATCAATCAGCTTCTATCAATATTTATCAAACAAAGGCAGTGGAGCTGTGACATTGGCTGAATTAACATAGGGCTGTTCAATCTTTTTTTCACCAGAACCTTACTTCCAACTCCCAGGTTCAGACCTAGTTGACTTGAAAATCTGATTTCTCCATTATCACTTTTCTGGGGTTGTCAAAATTATTGACAAGCCTACAACAAATACTTCATTTACATAAGTAAAGTAGATTTGATGGGTTATTTTACTAAAACTCAAGGACTGGAGTATTTTCTGATATTATTCCTAATCTGTCATGTTAATATGGAATGAATAAATAATTTTCATATCAATATGACAACTGTGTAAAGACTGAGATATTATATTGCTTACTAAAAGTGATGCTAGGATAGGAAAAAGTTTGGTTAATAATAATAATATTTTAACAATAATAATAACCCCAAATAAGAGTTTAGGTATTTTTTAATACAAATTTTTTAAAATAAAAATTAGGTCTGTCACTAGAATGGTTTAATAGACATGGATAAGAATTTTCCAAATGTCAAGATATATTGTGTTTTGAAATGTACCCATAAATAAGTTTTCCAGACCTTGTTTGTATGCTTAGATAATGAATGTTCACTATTACCATGTGTAACACAGTAGTCACCCAAATATAATAATAAGGCAAAAGAAGCACCTGGGTGGCCCAGTCAGTCAAGCGTCTGCCTTCAGCTCAGTCATGATCTCAGGGTCCTGGCATCAAGCCTTGAGTCAGGCTCTCTGCTCAGTGGGGAGTCTGCTTGTCCTTGTCCCTCTGGCCTTCACCCCTGCTAGTGCTCTCTCTTTTTCTCTCTCTCTCTGCTCTGTCTCTCAAATGAATAAATAAAATATTTTTTAAAAATTACAAGACAATAAAACTATCTTTTGTTAATTAAAGATAGATCTTAACCCTACAAATACCACTCAGAAAAGCTGAGTGAAAAATGTTTGTTATGCCACAGTTTCTACTGTTAGCTATAGTCAGCAGAGGACAGTACAAGGACTCCCCTACTAAGAACAATTAGAAAAATCAGATAAAGCATGAGTCATAAGTTTGAAAACAATACGAAATTCTTGAGACAACCAGGAATTGAGGAACCAAGGTGTTGGAGAGAAGGGAACAAGGGAAAAATGGACCTACTTCTTTCTCTGATTTTCACCTTGGGCATTTGCTGATTCTTGGCATTGGGTGAAAGGTGAAAATCTGAGTGTAGGAGCTGGACCAGAAGGCAAAAAGGCCAGCAAAGTGTTGTCAGTCTCAGATTAAGGGAGAGATAAAAATTGGAATTCAGGGTTTCCGAGACAGCCTGGAATCTGAAGAAATGGTATGGGTGAAGAAGTGACTTATCCTCAAGGCCCTTACCAAGTCCTACAGCAGTGAGGCAAGAGGTTAAGGAGCTAAGCTGAGGCATTCTGAAAAATCAGAGTTTTCAGGGCTTTGAAAAGAAACACAGTAGTTCAGAACTCACCAAGGAGTTGGGCACTCTAGTAAACACCTCTTGTAATCTCTGGAGGACTAACCCTTGGAGGCTGGATTAGAAAGAGTCATACAAAAAAAAATTAAATTAAAAAAAAATTAAAATTTAAAAAATGAAAAAAATATAAATAAGTTAATTAATTAAATTTTTTAAAAAAAGAAAGAGTTATACCAAGACTGCATCATGACTCAAGGCAACTCCATTCTTGATGGATAAAGATAAAAGTTCCCCTTGTGTTACACAAGTTTTGATATGTTACATATTTTAAAATCTACGTATCTTATAACACTTTTATTTTTTTTTAAGATTTTATTTATTTATTTGACAGACAGAGATCACAGCCAGGCAGAGAGGCAGGCAGAGAGAGAGGAAGGGAAGCAGGCTCCCTGCTGAGCAGAGAGCCCGCCGCGGGGCTCAATCCCAGGACACTGGGACCATGACCCGAGGGGAAGGCAGAGACCCTAACCCACTGAGCCACCCAGGCGCCCCTCTTATAACACTTTTAAACATGGATTTGATTGATACTTTGCTAAAATACCCATTTACATAAAATATAAATACATAAAAACATATCTAAGTAGTTCTAATATATAAACATGTAAGCAAATATATATTTCATTGTACTTAGTATATTAATATACACTAAGTGTGTAGGTATAAATATTATATTTTATATATGCATTTACGGTGATCACCAAAGGAAAGGCTGAAATCAATTATCTACATATTTATATTAAAAAGTAGAAAAGGAACCACCAAATCAAATCCAGGGAAAGTAAAAGCAATAAAAAAGAGAGAAAATCACGGCAAGATTGATAAGCAAAGGAGACAGAAGAAATTCATTACCAATATCAGAAATGAAAAGAGGCCAACACAACAACCCTATATATTTTTTTCAATATTTAAAAGATAGTATGTTGTGAATACTTTTGTGCCAATAAACTTGAAAATTTTGATGAAATTGGCAGATTCCTGGAAAACCACAATTAAAAAGCTAACACAAGAAGAAATGGTAAATTGACATAGTCCTATACCTAAAATGAAATTGAGTCTGCTATTAATATACTTCCCAAATGGAAATACCAGACCGAGAAGTCTTTACTTGTGAGTTTTTTTCAAATATGTAAAAAGAAAGAAGCCTATGTATATATAAACAGTTCCAGATAATAGAAAATGAATAAACGCCACCTAGTTTGTTCAATAACAATTACACCAGAAATAAAAAGTCAACAAGAGATTGTGCCAACGATCCCATATGACTTCTCCATAATAGCAGTCAAATTTATTAGTGAGCAGTTGCACACAACTCTGACTGCAGGCTTTGGGTATCGCTGTTTTTGTTTTGTTTTGTTGTTTGTGTTCTTTTTCCAAATAGCACACAGTAATGCTTAACATGGGCAGAACAACTTCTGTGAATATCATCTTCTTAAACAGTTATTCAATTAGACAGATAATCAATGTCTCATATCCAAAGGACTAGTCTATTCTTCCCAGAATAGAATGCCCCCAAACAGAGACACAGTCTGAAATACAGAGAATCTTCCTCTCATGACTGGAAAAGTTGGCGGTAAATAGGACCACGTATTCCATGTACCTAGATTCCTCCTCAGTAGTGAACACAATATTTTTCACATGCTAGATGTTCAACAAATTTTCATTAACTTGTTGGGTGAAAAGCCCACAGGATGTAATTTTTCACTTGAACCATAATAAAACCAAAGCTTTTTATGCTTGCTTTTTACCATGTCTAGAGATTCCAAATTGGGTGGCCCATTACTGTCATTATCTATGAGGATCACAGTTAGAGAGGAAAGAAAATACTGATTATAATAATCCCATGAATTCCAGAAACTACATACCACATCATGCAGAACTCAAATTTGAACTCCTCTTCTCTGGGAAATGCCTGCTGGCTAACGTTTTGATTTGAAAGCTCCAGTTCTGCAAAAAAGATGAACTAGAAATACCAGTGATGTGTCACAGCAACACAGTACTCACTCTCCCCCAGATCCAGAAGCAAAGAAGTTCTCTCAATGCCTCCATGGTCCTCATCTATGAGAGCTGGTTGGGAGAAATTATTAGGCCCTTCCATTACAAATCATAACGAGAGGAAGTTTTAAATTTTCAACTGGTGGATAACTTCACGATCGCTGTCTCATCAACTAAAGTGGTGTCTGGTGAGGCAGAAAATATCAAATAAATGAAGGGAAGATAGACATAAAAGGCAGCAAGGCTTAAGGTATGCTAAAGCCACAGCTTGTACCAATGTTTCCTAATTTTTCACTTTGATTTTCATAACCCACCGTGGATGATAAGCCATCTGAAAGATGTTTTTATATATACTTTTAAACACATAGGTTCATTTTGATTCACATCTAAACTTCAAGGAATGTATATCACCATGAAATCCTTTAATAAAAGTGACACATAAATTAAAACATTTGTTTTGTTCTGATGTTGGTAAAAAAAAAACATATATATGTGTATATATATATATATATATATATATATATATATATATATGTAGAGAGAGAGAGAGAGAGGCTTTTCACCTTTACTTTTAATGAGGGACTCAGAAGTTTTGCTTTCCCCTGAAGTTAAATACAATGGTGTGTTGTATCAAATGTTTGACACCTTTCTCTATAGCTCTTAACTGGTCCAAATGTAATTTGAGCTAATTCATGAAATGCCTTTTGCAAAAGAACATTTATTGGCTGCAAGGTAAGTAGTCAAAATATATCAGATTTATTGATGTCCAGAGAAAATTATGTTAGGGTTGTTTAGAGTGAACCGATGAGCAGAATGAGTATTCAGGGAAGTGAAAGCAGGAGGTTGGTTATGTGCTTTTAGAAAAACAGCAACAAACAGAAAAAGAGAGGGAAGAAGAGCCTGCATACAGGAGAGCTATTTTAGAAGGAGCTGTTTAACATTGTTTAACATTGATTGCAATATGGATCTGAGCACGGTCGCTACCAAAACCTTTTCTATAGAAATGGGCATAATAGCCAAGGACATGCAGTATCAGGAGATTTGCTTTATTTCAGTTCCCTTGTTTATTAGAAAGGAACAGAATAAACAATGTCTGGAGAATTGATAAGTAATAGGCTCTTGAGCATGTTGTCATAGCCTGTAGAATAAAGAAAGAAATCAGACTCTGTCCCCAGAGAAGATGAGAAAAAAGGGGCTGCCCTGAACCTATAAGAAATCCTTTATCGTACCACAAGTGCCACTGAATTATCATTCTGGGGGAAAGAGGTGATGGCTTTGGTGCTGAGGAATGAAACGAGGAGTATATGTGATATGGGACAAGCAAACTCTTTTCTCAAGACATGATAATTGAAGGAGGTCAGCAGAAGGGACATCAAGATAGCAAAAGATGGTGGCATGAGCCTGAAGCTTTGTAAGTTGTGAAGAAGCAAATGGTATATGACATGCAAACCAATCTTAGAAAAACTAACTGGAGAAGCCTCCCATAGCAAAGCAAAATATCTATTCTTTTTGTTCCACATTAAACAAAATAGTCTAATCAGAGTCCTTGATAGCTTAGTCTTTTGATCCCAGAGAGAATAATATTCTATATTACTCATTTATCAGAGTACACAGATCCAAACCATAATGACATTAAAATAAATGCATCACATCCCATTTTTAACAATTTTGATTCAAATCTTCATGGCTTTGACTTTACTAATTGTATGATTGTGTTTTTAAAATATTTGATCCCATACCCCTCCTTCTTAGATCTGCCACCTTAAGAAGAATTTTTCTTTTAATTTATTTATTTGAGTGATAGAGAGAGAGAGAGCAATGAGTGGAGGAGCAGAGGGAGAGAGACAAGCAGACTCTGGGCCAAGCGCAGAGCCCAACATGGAGCTCAATCCCACGACCCTGAGATCATGACCTGAGTTGAAATCAAGAGTCTGAGGATTAACCAACTGAGCCACCTAGGCGCCCCTAGATCTGTCACCATATAAATGCTTAGCTCCTCTCAACATTTGTGTAAGAAACCCGAGATTCCATCCCCAGTTCCAACCCACATCCTTTCTGTAAGAATGAAAACTTCAGTCAAAAAGGTTCATAGAATGTTAGAGCTGATACAATTTTTGGAGGCAACACATTTCTACTGCTTCATTTAACCAAGGTAGGAACTGAGGCACTGAATGCTTAAGAGATTAAGTGATATTCCCACTGCAGAAGACAGACCTCTACAGGTGCCTTGAAGTCAGGTCCATCTTGCTGGGTATGCTGAGAATGCAAAACTCTGACCAGTCTTCCAGGGATGCTTCAAAAGGACCACATTTGCTGTGAGAAGGCTTAAGGGATGATGTAACATTTTTCCTTCAGGAAAAAGAACTGGATTGCTTGCTACAGAGTTGTGGATTCATCAACCCTACAGTTCCTCTCCCATAACACAACCTGTTACACTTGTAGACACATATCTAGGTCCTCCTCAGCACCTCATGAAACTCGGGGGTAAAGCACAATTCATACAGATATACAGATACTTGTTTTTGCTGTGCTGTGAGTAATAAAGTCCTTTGTCTCGGACCCAAGGGTCTCATGCCTTCTGCAAGTATCTGTGTAGTGATTAACAGCTTTTAAACATGGTAAAACCAAACCACAGGATGGACACCCAGCAGTGGGAAAGAAGAAAATGCACCATCATCCTCTGATTCTAACTCTTTTCTTTTTTTGTTGTCCATTAGAAATAAAGTTATATATGGAAATAATGAGAAATCAGAGCTTTTAGTATATGAAGGCTATAAAGGAAAGAAATAATTTAAATCAATGTGTTGCCTAGATGGTTTTATACAGAATAGAGGTGAAAAGCCTCGACTAAGTAAATATTAGTCTATAGGGTAGGTGCCACTCTTCATAAATAGTGGCTTAGTTTCCATTACCCCAACCATCTCCCACACAAAGGAAAATATTTAATGTCTTACTCTTAATTTTTTTAATTTAAATTCACTCTTAAAATTTCTATTTGGATTATTTTCTGATGTACTTTCTTTCTTTCCATAACATCCATACCATCCATTCCTTCATTTATAAACATTTTTAATCCTATTATTTAAAGTTCCCTTTCAGATTTCTCTATTACCTTCAGTCCCAAGAGTATAAATTTTCCTATTGGTCGCATTCGGTTTGAAGCTTTCATTCGGATTTTTGTTTTAGCTTGTAGTTTTAGTTTCCCGGCCATGTTACTGAATTCGTCTGTTTACACAGTAGGCTTAAAACTCTAGTTTCTCACAAAGGATTCTGTTTCTGTCTGTGAGTAATGATGGAGGTTGGATTCCCAGAGACTTCCCCGCACATTAAATTTAGTGTTTTGATTTCAGTTAAGAAATAAAATAGCCCTTCCTAGTTCCATAGAGTGACTTAAACCCTGATCTCCAACCCAATTTATGATTTATTTCTCAGATTCTGAGTTTTTTCATTTCTAGCATTTTTTTAAAACCTAGCCTTATATTATCCAGAATTCCTATGTATCCCATCTGGAGGGTAAAGAAATTCCCTCCCAAGTACCCTTCCAAGTCAGCTCTGTCTGCTATGGACAAAAGGAAGAAACAACACTACTATCTCTTTCTCTTAAACCTCAGTGTGGTTTTCACTTATAAAAATCATTCCACTCAACAAGATCAGAATATATTCTAACAGCAACATGGCAATAGGAAACATTTCCATGGACCGTATTCTTAGGCAAATGATTGTTACCATAATTTTAGAAGTTGACTTCTGTGAATAATATAGTTATCAGATAGAACCAATGGTTCATTCTCAAAGAGACAAAAGTCCTACTCACATAACATTCGAGGAACCGCAAGTTAAGTATTTAGTGGCTGTGATGTTTGGGTCTGGTTCTATGCGTGGGGTGGGGTGGATTTTGGTTTTGTTTTGTTCTGATTTTTGTTTTTAAGGTTTGTTTGTTTTTTTGAATCAACACCCTTTTTCCTGGGTTGTTTTTCCCTAGTCAGTCTTGGTTCACTGAGATTTTTTTCATTAGAATGAGTAGAGTTTTCCTCTTCATTTTTTCTTTTAGACCAAAACGAAAATTGGACTGCAGATCAAAGACCATGGCAAAAAATTCCTGACGTTGGAAACTGTCTTCTCAGGCATCCAAGGACCTCATCTCCTCCTACACATTCCATATAAAGAGATTGTTTCATTTTCCACCTGGCAACGCTTAAATTGTTTTATTTTTCTTCATTAAAACCACCACGCCTCTTCATTTAACTCATGTTTTAGTATCTTGATTCAGCAGGATCATAAAAACTTTTATTTTTGTTGTCGCGGCTTCTTTTTGCTGCAGGGAGAAGTAAAAAGAAACAAGTTAAAGAATATACAGTCAACCCTTCTTTAAAAATATATAACTAGATTTCTAAAGGAATGAGAAAATATGGTACTAAGGGGAAAACATTGCAGTCAAATCTGTATTTAACTTGAAATAACATAACTTTTTGTGGGTGTGTTTGACATTTCCTCTTACCTTCTACAATGCCTGTGAGTCCTCAGTAAATATTAATTAAGGATAATTGTCTATTCCTTTCTTCTAATGGAAGCTGCAGAGCCAATTTTCAAGTTTTCATTTTTTGCCAGTATGGTACAGTGCAGCCATAAGGAGAGGTCTTTTCTCTCTATCCTGGAATGGAAGCATGATCTTCCTATGAGAAGTGAGAGTACTTTTTTCTAGGTCCTCAAAAGGAAGTCCAGTTTCTATATAGAATCAAAACCTAAAATCAACAAGAAAAACTATTTTGCCTTTCTCTTTTAAGAAAAATAACTAAGCCAGATTCTGACCAACCACTGTATGTTCAGAGTATACTTTTCCATTTTATAAGAAGTTCTTCTGTTGTGAATTTTGCCTTTTATTGACCATTCTATAAATGATTTAAATAGTTACAATCCCCTAATTAGGAGAATATAGTGGAAGCGGCTAATGCCACCAGAGAACTTTGGTCTGCTGTCTTCTAATTCTACCCCATCAATCTGTTACGTTTGTTGTAAGACTAACTGTTTAGTGATCAGTGAGTAACGTGAGCTCATTGCCTCGGCTCACTTAGGGAATTTATTTTGCAGTGGGCATGGGTGCATTTTAAAATTTGACACAAACACAAACATACATATGTATGCATGTATATGAACAGTAAAATGTATATATACTACCTGAATTATGTATATATTTATAAATACCTACATGAATTATATGTATATTATATATAATTATATATACACACATATATAATTTATATATACACACACACCCACACATACTACATATTATATATGATGCTACATATAAGGTACTCTTATAATCTATCCAAACAAACTAAATTTGATTTAGGTCTAGAATAGAGAGAAAACTATAGACTGCATGGGGCACCTGGGTGACTCCATCAGTTAAGCATCTGCATCTGCCTTTGGCTCAGGTCATGATCTCCAGGTCCCAGGATTAAGTTCCACATCAGGCTCCCCACTCAGCGGGGAGTCTCTTCTCCCTCTTCCTCTGCCTCTTCCCCTGTTTGTTCTCTGTCTGTCTGTCTGTCTCTCTCTCTCTTTCTCCCTCTCTCAAATGAATAAGTAAAATCTTTAAAAAAAAAAAAAAAACTACAAACTGCATTTCCATTATGATTTTTTGGAAAACAAGAACTTTCACAGAAATATATAAATGCTGTTTTTTTTAAAGATTTAATTTATTAACAGGTTTTTAAGAACATAACCATTTCTTCAAGCAGGAGTCATCTTTCTATTCTTCATCACAAACTGCAAACCTCCTGAAGATTTCTCTTCTCCAGGTATCAGCTACGTATTATTGAACATATCGATCACTTTTATGTGAATTGATCATTCCAAATTGAATTTGTGCTAATAATCCAAAACTTTTGGTAAGAATTTAAGTCATTCCATCTAGCCTGCTCAATTATACTCAGTCTCATTGGTCCAAGTTACAAACTTACAAAATATAACATGAACTAATACTACCAGTTTACCAGATTAAGTGGGAAGAAGAGTAAGGAGGAGCGTTGCCTCCTTGTCTGGTCATAGAAAGGAACCGGGACCACTTTGCTGGTCTGCATCCTATGAGAACTCATCACTCAGCCAGGCTTTTCCTTTATCTGTTCATCACTCCAGCTCAAAAGAAAATGCCCAACTAGCAAACTTTCCTCCCTAAAATAATAAGAGGAAGAATTGTTAACCCATGCAAGGAGTTTACCACGGGACGCATACTGTTCTAAATATTTTACTCATTTAATCTCCTTTAATCCTCATAGCAATCTTGTGGAACCGGTACTATTCTTTTTCTAAGATTTAGAGATGAAGAAACTGAGGCACACTGAGTTAATCTGTTGGTGATTACACAGGTTATTGATGGCAAAGCCAGTTTAGGAGAAAACTTCCCGGGGTGCCTCAGTGGTGCAGTCGGTTAAACGTCTGACTCTTGATTTCAGCTTAGGTCATGATCTCAGGGTCCTGGGATCAAGCCCTGCATCAGGTTCTGCATTCCCTGGGGAGTCTGATTGAGATTCCTTCTCTCTGCCCCTCCTCCCACTCATGCATGCTCTCTCTCTCTCTCTCTCTAAAATGAAGACATTAATTAAAAAAAAAAGAAAGTTGCTTTTGGATTTTTCAGTCATATTAAATGCGAGATTATAGGAGGGTAGCATGTAATTGCATTTCATGTATTACTTGCCCAAATGCAGCCAAGGCCAGGCACAGGTATATGAAGAGAATCCAGGGTGACAAGACAAAGTGCTGGGCCAGCAATCAGCCTACCTGGATTTCCAGCATTACTTCCAGCCTCACCCCTACCCAGCATTTAACCTTGAACAAGTCACTTCACCTCTGGGCCCAAATTCCCACCCTGCAAAAGGAGAGATTAGATGTTCTCTAAGGTCTTTTTCAACCTCAAAATTTATGTCTTTATGATTAATGGCTGAATGAAATGTCACATTGATCTAATGACTTGTGAGTAGGTTGGCCGTATCAATGTTAAAAATACTAAAGCGAATGTATCTGCTTTTTAAATGGAAATTCAGCCACAATTTCTTTAGTTCAACAGGACTAGAAAAACAAATCCTGGCTTCCAGAGCTGCAAGTCTTTGGCAGTTTTTTGTTGTTGTTGTTGTTTTGATTTTTTTTTTTTTGGTTTTGTTTTGTTTTTATCAGGACTAGTAGAAGAGCATTCATTCACTCCTTCATTCAGTAAATTAGTAATTATTAAGTTCAAATTATATACTTATATATCAGGTACTACTCTAAGCACTTAAGTGCAGCAGGTGAATAAGATAAATGTGATTTCTACTCTCGAGAATTTTCTACATTGGTACACATGCATACATATGTAAATATATATATAAAATGCATCGAAATACATATTTGTGTGTATAAACGCTGACATACAATATAGATGGTGAAAATGACTTTCTATAGAACTGACTTTTTTTAAAAAATTGGAATATAAAGAAATATTATCTTGTACACCTAAAAATTTGCTAGGAGAATATCATCTGAAATGTTTTTAAAACAACAACAACAAAAGGCAAAAACAAAACGCAAAACATAACAAAAAAATAGACAGGAGGAAACTTTTAGAGGTAGTGGGTATGTCTTTTATCTTGATTGTGCTGATCGTTTCACGGACTTATGTGTATGTCCAAATTCATCAAATGGTATACTTCATACATGTGCATTTTTGTATATCGGTTAAAGGTCAATGAAGCTGCTTGAAAAATTAAAAAATCAAAAACTAAAAGAATTGGAATACAATGGTGAAAGTTCAGCAATTTTATCAAAATAAAATTCCATGAGCAGGGTGACTACATAAGAGACT
Organism: Taxidea taxus jeffersonii; assembly: GCA_003697995.1. NCBI lineage: Eukaryota > Metazoa > Chordata > Mammalia > Carnivora > Mustelidae > Taxidea > Taxidea taxus. The sequence continues at coordinate 147,672 of RCUC01169475.1, read as the reverse complement.
TTTCTAATTGTAGGTAAGCATAATGTTTCTGAAGTCTGTGTGAGGGGGAGCTCCACCTCATCATGCACCAAATGACGTTCTGTAATCCTAGTTACTTCCAGAAACTGTGGCTGCTCGTGGCAACTCTCTCTTGAGGCTGTTGTGAGGATTAAGTAAAATAAGGAGTACTGCACCTCTCCTGTGCTCTGGGAGATAATAAGCTGTCAATAATTGTCACATATTGTTATTAATACCTGAAGATGCTGTATTTGTAAGGAAGAGGGTTCCTTAAGAAAGCATGACTCACCTTATTTATTGAGTTTCTAGGATAATTCTAAATTGCTGTTTACCTGAGTCAGCAAATGTGTAGCTTGTATAGCTTATTACGCACTGTGACAATTTCTCAAACAAAAGCATGCGTAAGAATCATCTAGAAGGCTTGTTAAAATATGGCTACTTGGGCCCCACACCCAGATTTCTGAGTCAGTACATCTGGCGTGGGGCCAAGAATATGCATTTCTGAAAACTCCCTAGGTAATGTTTCTGCTGCTGGTCTAGGGACACACATGATACTATGTGGCACGCATAGTTGAAAATCTTTATGTATCATAAAATATTTGTTTCTCAAAGTCACTCTGCAAGGTAGGCATTCATATACCCATTTATGATGGTAAAAGTGAAACCTGGAGATGTAAAAGGTTGATTAAGTTTTCAGAGTTCCCCAGGAGCAGACCTGGCTTTGAACCCTGGCCTGAAGAGAGCTCACTATGGTATGTACTATATTTTAAACAGCATTCCAACCTTAAATTCAGTGACAAATCTAGGCCGCTCTTGGGCTCCAGTGAAATACCAATAGGATCTTGCTATTTATTTGAGTTAGCAAGTCGAAAAGGGACTGAAACTTGGAGGTTCTCTGTCATGATTAGAGATGCGGTCTAAAACCAAAAATCAAAATAAAGACCCATGAAGCATGGAAAAGATGGTCATTTAACATTAGATTTTGTTTGTTTATGATGTAAGATTTTATCTGAGTCTTGAAAAATATTTCTCCATACAGGGGCCTTTCATGAATCATTCTGAGGTTAAAATACACTCCTATCCTATTTTTTTTTAAGACTTTATGTATTTATTTGGCAGACAGAGATCACAATTAGGCAGATAGGCAGGCAGAAAGAGAGAGAGAGGAGGAAGCAGGCTCCCTGCTGAGCAGAGAGCCCGATGCGGGGCTCGATCCCAGGACCCTGGGATCATGAACTGAGGCGAAGGCAGAGTCTTCAACCCACTGAGCCACCCAGGCACCCCCACTCCTATCCTATTTTAATGAAATATAATTTTAATCGAAATGCAACAATAATAAGGAAGATTTGAGCTGGGGCTTGATTTTTTTCATGACACCTGAGTGAAAGTAAAGACATTCTGATACATCCCTTGGCATTATTAAGATATAACAGAATCAGCAGAATTTCTGAAATGACAATCTTTCATTTTCATTTTAATAGAAATGCATTTTTCACATCTTACCTTGTTCTTCAAATCTATGTAAAATGGAAGATGTTGACACTAATATAAAAAAAGAAGAGAAAAGACAAGACAAGCTCCCTTTCTTGGGGTCACAGCCCTGAAACCCAGCTTAGCACATGGTTGGCAACTCACAGTGAGAACAGGCATTCCTGTAAGGAGGCTCTCCCCAGAGATGGGTCCTTATTCGCACGTACCATTTACAGCTTTGCCATGTGGGTTCAGATGAAAATAGAACTCAGCGGGGCACCATGACTAATTGAATCAACTCAAGGCCTTTGAAGAAAAACATACAAGTGGAAACTACCTAGGTTTACAAAGCCCCAGCTCTTGTATTAATTCCACCTAAGAGAAAGAACATTCCGACACCCCCAAAATGTGTGACCCAATTCAAGTGAATGAACACATCCGAACCAGAGACAAAGTGTGTATTTAACGTCTTTTTAGAAATGTCTTTGATTTTCTTAGTGGTCTTTTCCTTGTTTTCTGATTTTGCACATATTCTCCTACTAGATTAGCAATCATCTTGTTGTAAAAACCAAGACAAAGCCGTAAAACTCACCAAGCGCAGATGCAAAAAACGGTATGGTTTTCTTTCAATGAAATCTAGTAAAAAAAAAAAAGTATTTCCTATTATAATGAGCTAATCAATCAGCCTGTCTTTTTTTTGCTTTTGAATTATATTTCTCCATTGCAGCTTATTACATAGCTTGCACCAAAACTTTAGTTTTCCATCAAGTGGAAGGTGGATAATTAGATATATGAATCCTGCCTGGAGAACCAAAGAGGAGGTCTGCCAGTGGAGGAAATGGGACAACATAAAAAGAAATATGGGGAATATCCTAAACGCTCTCACTTTACTTTTAAGAATGATGAAAAGCCACCCAAAAGCGCCAGAGGACAACATGAGCCCAGAAGAGATGCTGTGTTGAAGAAGGAAATATAGAGGCACTTAGATGTGAGCTGGAGTTCCTGGAAGTCCCCAGAGAAGCAAGATTTCTGGAGAAAAGGAAGACAGTCAAGGGTGCATGCATTTAGCCAATAGCTGGCAGGCACTGGGATTAAAATGGAGCTACAGCAAGAAGTATTAACCTGGGCTTTGATGAGCTCAGATCCAGTAACAGGCAACCTACATCACCATGTAGAAATCAACAGAGGTTCCACTATCATCATGTTTAAAAAGTAATCATTTACTGTGAGCCAACTGCATTGAGAACCTCTGTTGGAAGATATAAAGACATATTCTGAACATGTCCAAGTCACACAGATAGTAAGTATTTGAGCCAGAATTTTCTTCTTGCTCCATCTCCCAAAGAAGACATCTAAGCCATAGGTTTTGCTAGCTGAAAACTTACAGTAATGATAGGTAAGAGCAGTAAGATAGGTAAGAGAGAAAAGGAGCAAGAGGACAATATTGTGAAAGGCTTACTATGCTGTGTGTTTGATAAGGCACCCTTCCCATGAGGATGGAGTAGAAGGGCAGCTCAAGAAAGACTCACAAGGAAAGTCACATTTATACTGGGTCTTCAAATGAGTAGGATTTGCCTTGTGCTGGTCTGTCCTCAGTGTAAAGAAACACAAGGAGGCATATGGATGTGAGCAGCCTAGATGAATACAAGAATACAAACTGTTGGTGCAAGGGGAGAGTAGGGGCTGGAACGTTTGGCCAAGAGCCAGTCTTTGACAAGTTGAGAAGAACTTTTAATATTTCACTGAAGTGCTGGACTGTGCATAGTAGGCAGAGCTAATGATGTGGGAAAATTGAAGAGAGTTACACTCCTCTCATATGTCCTACACACAGACTAGAGTATCCACTTGGGATCCAATGAATAATTGTCAAATTGCATTGAAGACCAGGTCATCGGCTCATAAATAAAGAGATGAGTTAACTTTGTTGTGGTATTAATAATAATAATAATATTTACTTAGTACCCCTCTCTCAAATGTGAGGCATTTTTAATATGTTATCCATTATCTCTGTTCCATATAACAATCCCAAAAGACTGTCTATGTATGCATAAAAAGTGAATTTATGGTAGTTATGTGACCATCCAAGGTCAAATGGCAAATAAGTAGCAAAGCGTAGATTTGAATGCTAGTCTCTGATTCTAATACCTATGCTCTGTCCATTGTGCTGTACAGTTTTTCCAGGTGCAATGATGGATTTGTATAAATCTATTCAAAATATTTGCCTCCCTTCTGACTCCGATCCACATTGCCTCCCCTAACCATGATGTGAACGAGCCAAGTGCAAAACGGCATTTTGGGTTGGAAATGAAATATGCAATGGCGAACACAGTGAAGGTAATTGACCCCTATGGGGATCAGATTTATTATTTTGTTCTCAAAACAGTGAAAACGGCAAGTGAAAACAGATGCAATGAGCCAGAATGTGAACTCAGAGTGAATTAAGGCAAACTCAGGAAGAGAAAGTTGAGGCATGTTTAGAGCCAGCATGAGATAAAGGGGACAGAATACCAGGTGACTCACACCCATCACCACGTACAAAGTGATGCTCCAGTTTTGCCAAAAGAGACCAGACACCTGAGTGACAATTTACAACCAAGAGGAAATGGGGATTTGAGAATAGAAAGAAACAGACTTAAATTCAAGAGAACATAAAGCCATAAAAGAGGCTCAAAAATGTTCCCAAAGAAAACTATGGGTGGTCATGTACTTGTAGTTACTGCTTGGGCCAAACCCTGATGCAGTCTGATACATTTGTGTACCCATGCCCACGTACTGTGACTTCCTTTAAGTGTAAGTCAGAGAGGCAGCCTTTCAGCTAATATCAATCAATGATTTCGATCCCACAGTAAAGGAAAAAGTAAGGTTCAGCATAGATCATTGACATATTTGAAAAAGTAACATTATAGGAGAAAACAACTAAAACATGTAGGAAGGAAAGGGGAAGCTTTGTAATCTCGATATTTATCTATTCCTTTCATTTTTTTTTTCCTCTTCAGAGGGAATGGCCTAAAATAAACCTGAAATAAGCCAATGACATTCTCTGAAACTGGCTAAGGCAGTAGAGCTTAAGAAACTTCAAGCCACAGTCATAACTTCCACAAAAAGCATGATCTGAAAGGATATTAACTTCCTTCATTTTTTGTACTAATTCATTTTTTCTAAAAAATGTGAAAACAAAATGGAAGACCCACAAAACGAACAAATCTAGGGAAATGTATCTCCAAAGTTAATTTCTTTATATTATGCTACTACTCAGAAAGACTATTTGTTTCAAATTTTATTTAAATGTAAGCATGTTCTTTGAGTCCTTTATCAAAAGGCTATACAATCCATTCTATTCTCAAGGAGTGTCTTTACTGCTTCTCAAAAATATTGTTAATATAGAAACATAGATGTTAAAGCTTACAGGAAGATCAAAAGTCATCTAGATTCACTTTTGAATTTTTGCTGATGAAAAACCCCGCCCAGAGAGGTAGTGATTTATATCCTGTCACACTGTCTGTTGGTGGCAGGAAAGACACTGGGGTTCACATGCACTGAATCCATGCTCCCTGCTCTATCCATCACACCATTTGCTAACAGAGAAACTGCACTCATGAAAGAACGCCCCCTCTCTCCAGAAGTAAGGGTACACCTATTATCAACCACTTTGGGGATAAAAAGCCAATATCCGAACCTCCAAATAGTCACACAGTATCCAAAAAATAAAGCAGATTATTTTCAGGAACCAATGAGTGAGAGTTACATTTATAGAAATACTATTTGGGAAATACAGACTTTAAAGAATTGCTGATTTTCTAATCTTTAAGCCCAGGAAGTGGCTTCTCCAAACTCCAACCATAAACATTTAATACAATCATGTGGCCCTAAGCCTATTATTCTAAAGACCTAAGAGTGTATAGTTTCTCGTTATATGAATTAATTAATTAATCCAACCAGAAGTCTTGTTCTGTTTATTTAATCCTACAAAAATCAAGGGCTGATTTTTCCTCTGATTTTTTCCTCTATGTATCTTGATTAGAGTTTAAAAGGGAAGAAATTAAAGAATTTTAATTTTTCTTATGTAGGAATTGAATTTCCAAGTTAAAAAAAAATTAAAAATGTCAAACAGGCTTACCCAAAGCAATGAAGAAAGTTGTTATCTTTATTAAATCAGACAGTCTGAGGGCACCTGAGTGGCTCAGTTGATTGATCATTTGCCTTCAGCTCAGGTCACCATCTCTATTGGGATGGAGCCCTGCAATGCTGGGTTCCATGCTCGGTGGGGAGTCTGCTTCTCCCTTTCCTTCTGTCCCCACCATCCCTTGCTTGTGCTCTCCCTTTCTCTCTCTCTCTCAAATAAATGAATACAATCTTTAAAAAAATCAATCAATCAATCCATAAATCAGACAGCCTTAAGCCATGAGGCCAGCGCACACCTCTGGCTCTGCATCCATTGCTCTCCATTCTCCATCAGTAATTTTTGAACTTTAGCTGGGCTGACTGGGGAATCCTGACTTCTACCTCTAAGAGCATGCATGGAACAGAACAGAAGAAACGGTGCCTAGGGTCACCATCTCTGAGGCGTTCACATGATTTGATGACATCTGTTTTTTAGCTTCCACCCCCTTCAGCCAGGAATGGGAGCAGGCTAGCAGTAGCCTCTGAAATAAGATCTCAAATGAGAAAACAGGAAACAGAAAGAAAGAAGCTCTGATCCAAACTTGATATTTCATCACCTTTAGCTCATCTATCTCCTCAGAAAAATAACATGGCCCTATTATTCAGAGCCTTCCACTGGAGAAACTCCCCAAATGGAGGTGCAATCATTCCCTTACCAATACCCTAAGACATGAGAGTCTACTTTGCAAGTAAATGGTTTCCTACACTACCATTCCTTGTGATGCTTTAAAAAAATTTTTTTTTCTCAGAAAATTCATAGTTAGCCCAAGGAGTGATCTGAAAGTCAGTAGCAAGAGTTCGTGACCTGATGTCTATGCCTCCTCGTGAGTCACCAAAAGTTCAGGTAATACAACACCTGATAAGCAGCAAACATTCTCAGGAAACATCTAACTATCAGTCAGCCATTCAACATGTAAGCAATCTGTTTGTTTTGAATTAAAGAAAAACTTCCCTTGAGTCATTCCTCATAAACAGTATAACAGACATTAAAGGAAACTGTGAATAATCTGCTTTGACTTGGAAAGGACATTGAGTAAAGGCCAAAGAGATTTTTTTTTTCTTTAATTGATGTTCCAAGCTGATTTGAAACAGGCCAACTCCTTTTAAACATACATGTTAGTAGACTGGTTCTCTACAATTTTGAATCAAAATAATCCAACTGGTCTACTAAATTCCTAGTAGACACATAAATCTTGGATATCATATAGTTTAATCTGTCATTCAAAGAATGAATCTATTCTGTAAGATCAATGGACCCTCAAGCTTTTGCATGAGTATCATGAGTAGACAGAAGCTTATTTCTATTCCAAGTTAGCTTAGCTCTATAATTGGTTAAATTAAATTGTCAGAAAGTTTAGAAAAATCCTTCAAAGAGTAAATCAAATTGTTAACTCCTTACAATACTGACACATGGACCCTAGGTAAACTTTCTGGTGATTATTCTCTGAAATAGGTCTACATCTTTGACATGATGGTTTTTCTAATATTTCAAGACAAATTTCATTCTCTAAATAAATATTTTCTTCTCTACAAACTGAGTCTTTTGAGAATACACTTGATTATTGTTATCCAGAGATTTCAATATCATATTACCCTTTCCTTGTCCTGCTGTAATTGTAAAATAATGCACCAAAATGTAACATAATTCCCTAATAGTGCTTTAATCTTTTAAGCCACATAAAAGTATTTTTTAAAAATCTGATACTTTATAAGGACTCAACAAATGTTTGTTATTCATCTGTTCTACCAGTTTTGAAATGGTCACTGCCTTAGTAATTGTGGATGGAGCAATAAACAAATTAAACAAAAATCCTTGCTCTTTGCAAACAACTCTTATTTATGATTTGACCTATTGGGATATTGGTTCAAATAAACCTAGGATTGTTTGCAACATAGTTTAAGTGCATAGATTCAGAAATCAGAAGATCCATATTCAGTTGGATATTTTTAATCAGTTGATCAGCCATAAACTTGAGATCATTTGCATTTCCTACTTCCTAGAATTGAAAGAAGATAAATGACAGTAAATCTTTTAACTGTAAATATCTAGAATAATTTGTAAAGTTCTTCACGATCTGGCTATAATTATCTTGCCCCAGATTTAAATCTCTACTTTCTACTTTTGTTTCCTAATCTCTACTTAATTTTTCCAGTAGCCTATGTCTGCTTGCATGTCTCTATACCCTTGCTGGTCCTTCTCCCTAGAACACTCTTCCCCAGTTCCTCCTCCTAAACAATTCTTGATCTTTTCCAAGTCAGCTCAAAATACTAAATTATCTTCAAAGCCTTTATTAAATCTTTCTAGCCATTATTTTCCTTATCTGGAAAATAAGGGGTTTTGATTCACCCTAAGCTTCTTTCAGCCATGACTCTATTCTATAGTTTTCTAATTCTGTAACTGTCAAGTCAAATGGTCCTTTACTCAGGCTTTCATTACTCAGGCTTTCATTAAATGAGGATTTACTAGATCCTGACACAGAGCTGCAAGAGTTCTGTGTATTTCCTCATTTCATCTCCCAAGAACCTGAGTTGTTATTATTCTGTAGGTTTACAGGTGAAGTCAGACCCATTTAGCAGCTTGCCCAAGATTCCAGACCCTGGAAATGGCAGAGCTAGGAGAAGAACTCAGTTACATGGACTTGGTAAGGTTAATCTAAACAAAACCCAACAAAATGAAAAAAACAACTTGAAAATACAAAAAAGTAAGAAGTGGTGAAGTTGGCAAAGAGCTTCTTGATGCTTTCACACAACTCAGTGGGCAACTCCTCTGAACTTTCTTTTCCTCTTGATAAACATAAGTTTGCTCACTGAACATGTTTCTCAATAGGAATTTTCAGTTTCGCATAGGTGACCACCATTTTCATGTGCAAACACGTGCCCTGCAAGTTCTGTTCCCCATTTTCACATAATTAAAAGAAGTTCTGCCTATTAAAAGGAAGAGGTTTCTGTGACTTCAGGCAAATACTTTATTCTCATGCCTTTATGTCCCCTTCCTGAAAATGTACCTTGTCACCGGTTAATCAAGGCTTTGGTTAAGTAACAAATTAAAGTATATAACACAGGGGTGCCTGGGTGGCTCGGTTGGTTGAGCATCTGCCTTTGGCTCAGGTTATGATCCCGGGGGGTCCTGAGATCAAGCCTGAATTTAGCTCTCTGCTCAGCAAAGAGTCTGCTTCTCCCTCTCCGTCTGCCCCTCCGCGCTTCTTGTGTACACACATGGACCTCTCTCTCTCTCTCGAATAAAATCACACACACACACACACACACACACACCCTTTCTCTCTTCCTCTATCTCTCTGTCTCTCACACAGGCACACATACAAATATGAAGGCATATATAACAGCTTATCTTTCTCCTTTTAAGCACATTGATTAAAATTACTGTTTGTATGGATGATCTCAAAGTTTTCTGCACTTCATTTGGTGTGTATTCTATTGTAAGCAGATTTACCTACCGAATTTTGTTTGTTTAGGAGTTTTACTAGTAGTATTCACTATAATTTTTATTTACTTGGAGAAATGAGGGAAAAATTTTTGTTTGAAAATGTGCCTATATTCATTAATTATCTATAAAACAACAATGGCTAATAATTATTGTACCAGGGTTATTATAAAGGCTAGTGCCTGCTACACAAATAAGTACTTCCATTTTACAGTTAAAAACCGTGGAGCTTACCGAGGTCAACTAATGAATATTATACCACACAAAAGCTAAAATATAACCAGTTAGAAATTACACCTAAAATTAAGGAGGTGTGGTTTTACACAGGTCCATGAAACAGAAAAAAATTACAATTTTATGATACTCTGATACTGTGCTTTATTTTAATCCTGTACTTACTGCATATAGAAGAATGATCCTCACAGAATTATTGACCTCTTTTCTATTAAGTAAAATATTGAGTAAATCAAATGTTTTTAGCTATTTCTTCCCTGCTTAAAATACAATTTCTTATTCTAAAGTGTTCTAGAGGGATACAAGTTTAGGTAACTAATTATAGAGACCAAATTCTGCTAAGAGTCTGTAATAGAAAAGAAGCCCAACTCAGCTTCAACCCTTTCCTGTTTTACAAGATTTTTTTAAAAAGATTTTATTTATATATTTCACAGAGAGAGATCACAAGCAGGCAGAGAGGCAGGCAGAGAGAGAGGGGGAAGCAGGCTCCCCGATGAGCAGAGAGCCTGACGTGGGGCTTGATCCCAGGACCCGGAGATCATGACCTGAGCCGAAGGCAGAGGCTTTAACCCACGGAGCCACCCAGGCGCCCCTTTTCCAGGATTTCTTACAAATTTTAAATAGAATCCGTCATTTGGTAAATCATGGGGATTCGTATCTTTTCAGCTGGCCCAAGAAATTCTATCATGTCATAGTTTGCTTTTGGGTTTGGAAATCCCCTCACTCCCTGCCTCTGATTTTTAAGAGGTTTAGGACAAAAAGAAGGAGAAAAAGTTATGTAAAAACCTGAAGCACCATCAACCTTTTATATATATCAAAGCTGTTGCCTTGACATTTAAATACAATGAATTTCCCCGAAAGAGGATGAGAGGAGCCGGGGGCACAGGAGTGCCAGGACCGTTGAATGGTGGTTTACTTGGCTCTGTGACAATGAATTGTGCACAAAGGCTGCCCACCTTTCTTCCGAGCAGGGCAAGGGACCCAGTTCAAACAAAGTAGTTACACAGCCGCACCTGTGGTTTGCCAGCACCTTCCAGGGTGGGTTCCTGGCTGCCAGACAAAACTCTGACGGAAGGTTCATTTAATAAATGCTCCCAAGTCAAAAAGCCATTTTTACTGGGCTAGTTTCAAGCAAATCACCACCAACGCTGAAATTCCCCATCTCACACTGCCATCTACTGTCTAACGCCTGGTGTTCCAAAGAAAGAAAGAAGGGCACACACCAATCTTTCAGGAGTCCTGAGCATTATTCATCTACGCCTTTCAGAGTCCAATTTTAATGCTAATTGAGACCAATTGTTTCTATGTTCACCAACGACACTACTTCTCACTGTGCAGAGACCCAAACCACATGGTTTGACTTCCTGCAAGGAAGAAAAGTCATAGTCCTGATTTTAAAAATAATCAGAACCACCAAATAACATCCAGGGACAACAGACCTAAGAGATCCTGACTGAGAATCATTGCCTTATTGTTTTAATTGTAGAAAAACAAACTGTCTGGAACTGACCACACTTCATTAGCAGTAATGTGTCCCTCAAGGTTAAACCATACCAGACCTTGGCAGCTAAAAAGAGTCCCTGCAAATAAATGGCCAGGACTAGGCAATGTTGGGATAGCCATCAAAGTCTAAGGGTGCATTTATTCTTTTCAGACTATTGATCCATTGTGGTTCTGCCTACATCCATTTCCCCAAGACTGGGCTCTTTTCTTCTTAGGTCAGCTGGCCCAAAACCAGATGCATCATTCTTTCCTTCATTAGAAAGAGTTCACAATCAGCACTGCTACCAAAAACATTTTGCAGATATAACTGTATTATTCACTCTCAAATCCAATCACGCACCATCTTGTAATGGTCATTGTTGTTTTTTTTGTTTATTTTTTATAGGAGGCAACATGAAGTCATAGAACAAGTTCCATAATAGGAGGCCAAAGAGCTAGTCTTCATCATGGCTTTGTCACTTGGTGTAGGGATTCATGACCTTGGGTAAGGCACTTGATGTTCGCAAATCTCTGCCTCAGTTTTACTACTTTGGAAATGAGGATAACAATTCTTCCCTCTCTGCATCATAGATTGAAAGAGTATAAAATAAACTATATAAAACCAAGCGATCATTAAATCAATATGATAATTTGGCTTTTCTTTTCTTTTTTTCTTTTCTATTTTGTCCACGTGTGGGTTTTTTAATTTTTCTTTTTTCTTTATTTAGGAGAAATTTTACAAAAACTACTCAGTGAAATGAAGAGGTCAAACAATCTTATTGTTATCACATAGTTGATTTGTTTGTATTTAAGTAGGTATTTGGAAACACACAAATGATATAGTAGATTTTGTGGCTTTTTATTTTATTTAATTTAATTTTTCTGTGTGTGTGTTCCAAAATTCATTGTTTATGCACCACACCCAGTGATCCATGCAATACGTGCCCTCCTTAATATCCAACACCAGACTCACCCATCCCCCGACCCTTCTTTCCTCCAAAACCTTCAGTTTGTTTCTCAGAGTCCACAGTCTGTCATGGTTCGTCTCCCTCTCTGATTTTAACTCACTTCTCCTCTCCTTCTCCCAATGTCCTACATGTTATTCCTTATGCTTCACAAGTAGGTGAAACCATATCATAATTGAATCTCTCTGCTTGACTATTTCACTCAGCATAATCTCATCCAGTCCTGTCCATCCTATCCTTTCTGATAGAAGCGTAATACTCCATTGTATATATAGACCATATCTTCTTTATCCATTTGTCCATTGAAGGGCATCTTGGTTCTTGCCACAGTTTGGCGACTGTGGACATTGCTGCTATGAACATTGGGTACATATGGCCCTTCTTTTCACTACATCTGTATCTTTGGGATAAATATCCACTAGTGCAATTGCAGGGTCATAAGGTAGCTCTGTTTTTAATTTCTTAAGGAATGTCCACACTGTTTTCCAAAGTGGTTGCACCAACTTGCATTCCCACCAACAATGTAAGAGCATTCCCCTTTCTCCACATCCCCTCCAACACTTGTTGCTTGCTATCTTGTTAATTTTGGTCATTCTAACTGGTGTAAGACAAAGGTCTGTAGTGTCACCTGCGAATATCTTCTCCCATCCTGTGGGTTGCCTCTTTCTTTTGTTGACTGTTTCCTTTGCTTTGCAGAAGCTTTTGATCTTGATGAAGACCCAAAAGTTCATTTTTGCTTTTGTTTCCTTTGCCTTTGGGGACATGTTTTGAAAGAAGTTGCTATGGCTGATGTCGAAGAGGTTACTGCCTATGTTCTCCTGTAGGATTTTGATAGATTCCTGCCCCATGTTAAGGAAGGTCTTTTATCCATTTTGAGTTTATCTTTGTGTATGGTGTAAGAGAATGGTCGAGTTTCATTCTTCAATACATAGCTGTCCAATTTTTCCAGCAACATTTATTGAAGAGACTGTCCCTTTTCCACTGTATATTTTTTCCTGCTTTGTCAAAGATTATTTGACCATCGAGTTGAGGATCCATATCTGGGCTCTCTCTACTCTGTTCCACTAGTCTATGTGTATGTTTTTGTGCCAGTATTCATGCTGTCTTGGTGATCACAGCTTTGTAGTAAAGTTTGAAATCAGGCAATGTGATGCCCCCAGTTTTGTTTTTCTTTTTCAACATTTCCTTAGCAATTAGGGGTCTCTTCTGGTTCCATATAAATTTTAGGGTTGTTTGTTCTAGCTCTTTGAAAAATGCTAGTGGAATTTCGATCAGGATGGCATTGAAAATATAGATTGTTCTAGGTAGTATAGACATTTTAACAATATTTATTCTTCAGATCCATGAGCATGGGATGCTCTTCCATTTTTTTGTGTCTTCTTCAGTTTCTTTCATGAGTGTTCTGTGGTTCCTCGAGTACAGATAGATCCTTTACCTCTTTGGTTAGGTTTATTCACAGGTATCTTATGGTTCTTGGTGCATAGTAAATGGGATCGATTCTCTAATTTCCCTTTCTATATTTTCATTGTTAGTGTATAAGAAAGCAACGGATTACTGTACATTGATTTTGTATCCTGCCACATTACTGAATTGCTGTATGAGTTCTAGTAATTCAGGGGTGAAGTCTTTTGGGTTTTCCATAGAAAGTATCATGTCATCTGCAAAGAGAGTTTGACTTCTTCTTTGCTAATTTGAACACATTTATTTCTTTGTTGTCTGATTGCTGTTGCTAGAACTTCTAGTACTATGTTGAACAAGAGTGGCAAGAGTGGGCATCTTTGTCGTGGTCCTGATCTCAAAGGGAAGGCTGTCAGCTTTTCCCCATTGAGGATGATCTTCGCTCTGGGTTTTTCATAGATAGATTTTATGAGGTTGAGGAATGTTCCCTCTATCCCTATACTTTGAAGGGTTTTAATCAGGAACAGATGCTGTATCTTATCAAATGCGTTTTCTGCATTGATTGAGAGGGTCATGTGGTTCTTCTCTCTTCTCTTACTGATTTGTTCTATCACACTGATTGATTTACAAAGTTGAACCACCCTTGCATCCCATGGATAAATCCCACCTGGTCATGGTGGATAATCTTCTTAATGTACTGTTGGATCCTATTAGCTAGGATCTTGTTGAGAATCTTGGTATCTATATTCATCAGGAATATTGGTCTGAAATTCTCCTTTTTGGTAGGGTCTTTGCTTGGTTTGGGGATCAGGGTAATGCTGGCTTCATAAAAGGATTCTGGAACTTTTCCTTCTGTTTCTATTTTTTTAAACAGCTCCAGGAGAATAGGTATTATTTCTTCTTCAAATGTTTGATAGAATTATCCAGGGAATCCATCAGGTCCTGGACTTTTATTTGGCTTTTCATACATATTTATCCATTCAGTTTAAGTATTACTTCAGTTCTACCCCAGAATCCAGAGCTGTGTCTTGCATCTTGGCACTTCTGAAACATTTATGGAATTATTGATTCACAGATTGATATTCTCTGGAATTTCCTCAGATATTCCAACTATCTTTATGGAATTATTTATGTTTTCCAGAGGGCATTAATATTAATTTTTTCAACCTTAAATAATATCCTAATAAATACAAAACAGCTCACATAGGGACAACGTAACATGTTTTTCACTGAAAGCCTTCCTATACTTTCAGTATTCTAATTTTCAAAAACCATTTAACTGTTATCAAATGTATTTTTTGAGGAGGTACACAAAATAAAACAATACAATAACTTTATTTGCTTTGACCTGGAAAAGAACAAGACTTTTCTCTTAAAAAACCACAATTGAGTAATAAAGGAAAAGTCAGAATTTCCAGAGTGGTAAAACTAAAATTTTTTAGGCCACCCATTACAAAGCAAACAATTATAAAAACCTTAAAGCTAACTCAAAAATACATTTTTAAAAAACTCTATATATTAAAGAACAAAAATAGTGTGTGTGTGTCTGTAGTGTGTGCTGGATATTCCAGGAAGTGACAAATCTATGCTGATGTATACAATTTAGTTTATTCTCATCTTGATTACAGCTACATACTCCCAGGATGTTATGGGTTAGAGTTATAGTGGAGAACCCTGAAACTGACAAAGTAAAAATTGACAAAGCCTTAAATGGGTTCACATTCATGTCACTACCTTAACCCTGTCATACTATTTGCTGAAAATATCAGCTACTTAATTGACTCCAGATTTGGTAGTATGGGCTAATGGAGGAAATCTGTATCGGGGAGCAATATCTAGACCAGTTGTTCTCCAATGTATTCGTGTATGGATATCAGAATCTCTGGGAGAATTTGTTAAGACACAATGCTAGGCCCCACCCCTGGAGTCTGTGACTCAGTAGGTCTGGAGAGGGGCCTAGTATTTGCATTTCTAACAACTCCCCAGGGGATGTGTCTCCTCCAGCACATTTTGACAAGGTAGATCCACTTTGGAGACCCCTGTCCATAAAAATAGGCTAGACTATGTCACCATTATTCTGAATATTCCTGAAATGTCTCAGCAAAGTATTCCTAATTTTTCCTATTTAAACTGTGTGTAGCAGTTAGTCACTGTTGTTTACTTTGAACCAAAACCCACAATGAAAACAAAAATGACATTGAATCTGTATAGTAGAATCAGAAGGGAGAAAGAAGAAGTTAGGAAGAGGTTTTTGTTTTTATTTTTTTTTTTAAAGATTTTATTTATTTATTTGACAGAGATCACAAGTAGGCAGAGAGGCAGGCAGAGAGAAAGAGGTGGAAGTGAAGGGCCAAAGTAACTCCACTTTGAGGCAGTAGCCATTCTGTTGTTTACATTAAACTGTGAGTGTCCAGTGTGCTTATCAAGTCCCAAACTGCTCTGGCCGCTCCCTGCAACTTTAACCGCCCTGGCCCACCCCTGGTAATCAGTAGAGTAACAGCAACCACTACTCCCACCCTGGTAATCAGTAGAGCAACAGCAACCACAACTTTCCCGCCCTGGTACAAACAACTTTCAAAAATATCCCCTGGACAAAGTAGCCAATCCCCAGTTGTTAACCGCCAGTTCTGTTTCTGTGCTTCCTGCTTGCTAAAGCGCGCGCTCCCTGAGACCAATCAGGTTATGCCAAATACCCTTTTCAAATGTCAACCGATCAGTCCCACTCTACCTTGTGTGTACATGCCTATAAAAACCTTGCATTTACTCACCTTGAGGCCTCTCAGCCTCACCGCTTGCAAGTGTGCAGAGGACCGGGTTCGAACCTGCAATAAACGACCCTTGCCGCTTGGCTTTGACTCACATCTCTGGTGGCCTCTTTGGGGAATTCTCGTGACTCCAGGCATTACAGAAGCAGGCTCCCTGCTGAGCAAAGAGCCTGATGTGGGGCTCGATCCCAGGACCCGAGATCATGACCTGAGCCGAAGGCAGAGGCTTTAACCCACTGAGCCACCCAGGCACCCCTTGTTTTTGTTTTTAATTTGTTTCGGCTTCCTTCCTTACTTTACTATGTTTTAATTAACATTTGCCTATTTCCCTCCTTTTTTAAAAAATAGATTTTTTGGTACCTAGGTGGCTCAGTCAGTTAAGCAGCCAGTTCTTGGTTTAGGCTTGCTCATGATCTCAGGGTTTTGAGATCAATCTCCAGGGCAGGCTCTGTGCTCAGCAGGGAGTCTGCTTGGGATTCTCTCTCTCCTTTCCCACTGTCCCTCCCCACAATGTCCCCTATGCCCCCCACTCCACCTCTGTCTCTGGAAAAAAAAAAAAAGATTTTGTCTTTTATTTCTAAGACACTAGTACCTAGCCTAATCCATTAGCATACATGGGGAGCTTAATGAAAGTTTGTAGAATAAATGAATGTTTAAGTAAAGTTAAATGCTTGAATGTAGGGATGAATGAAGTTATTAACTGAAATTCTAAGTATGCTGGAAAAATAAGAATAGGCGCATCCTGGAGGAAGTTTCAAACTTTTTATTTTTTATTTTTTTTAGTACTTACCATGCATCAGGTTCTATGCTAAGAGCTAGGAATAGAGTGATGAAAAACACAGAAGCAGTTTGAATCCTCACTTAGTTTGTAGCCCTAGTGGAGAAGAGATTCATTCAAGACAAGATAATTATAGGGGCACCTGGGTGGCTCAATGGGCTGAGTGTCTGCCTTTGGCTCAGATCTTGATCTCAGGGTCCTGGGATCAAACCCCGTGCTGAGTTCTCTGCTCATCAGGGAATCTGCTTCTCTGTCTCCCTCTGCCTCTCCCCCATCTCTCCCCTTGTTTCTGCTCTCTCTCTCTCAAATAAATGAATTAAATCTTTTTTAAAAAGGCATAATTGCCAGTATCTAAAATAGATTGTGAGAAAGAAATGCAGGGTGCATGGAAACACAAGTATTCTAGGGCAGGACACCATGGAATGTTTCATTGAGTTCTGAGCAATAAGTGGGAATTATTCAGACCTAAATTGAATGTGAAAATTAAAACTTACATATATATGTATATATATATGATTTGCATATATATTTATATATTATTTATATGTTATAGTTATGTATAATATATATAATATAAAATATGTGTACTTACTGTATAAGTAATATCGCTAGTGGATTTTTACCTGACAGCAAGCAAACCATCTGTTTTTCCAAATCTCAGCAAATCAATAGATATTACTGGTTTTCAGAAACTCTGGATTTTTGCTAATCTTATCAAAATTAAAGCATTGTAGAAAAAAAGACACCCATGTTATTAGTGAGTGATTAGTTGTGAGAAAGAGAAAAGGAGTAACAATAAAAGGAGCAGTAACACGTTTGTTGTAACTGGTATTTATCATCTCAAATCGTGTTAAAGCATGGATTACTTCAAATG
This sequence comes from Taxidea taxus jeffersonii, assembly GCA_003697995.1. Taxonomy (NCBI): domain Eukaryota; kingdom Metazoa; phylum Chordata; class Mammalia; order Carnivora; family Mustelidae; genus Taxidea; species Taxidea taxus. The sequence goes on along the minus strand of RCUC01169475.1, from coordinate 130,106 downwards.
CTCTAATTATATGCTCGGATCAGATACATCTCTTGCTAAGAGTATTGTAGTAAAATAAAAGCATATTGAGTTTAATTCTATCAGCACTTTGCTGGTACAACTTAAACATTTATTTAAAACCAAGCAAATGCTACTTTCAGGGAACATGTTTGACAAAAGGGCCATTATTAAGAATAATAATGTGATAATCTACCACAAAAAGCACTTGACTTGTTAGAAAAAGAAAAATTGCAGTTAGTATTGGCTTATTAAAAACCTATGTTATTCGAACAAATGTATTCTCTGGAGATCTGGATGTTCCATTATTTCCAAATGAAAATAGTTGATAGTTTGCACCTGGTTAATTTAAAGCTGATTAAAAAGAAGAAAAATATGTATCTGGAATTTTTAAAATTACTGTTTGCTACTATTCTGCTTTCATAGCTTCTCAGAATTTAGCAATAGTCCCATAACATATTATGTAAAAATATACAAATAATTTTACTCCTCTGTGGAAGTACATGAGCAGGAATAAATTTTAGACTCTAGTTATTTGATTATTCATTGGACTCTTGCTTGAACAAGGCACTTGGTTAGCCACTGGGAAATGAAAGTAACACTTAAGGTGTAGGCAAAAGGATGCAAAAGCACATAAAGTTAGAATAAGCATTATATACTCGAGGAATTAGTATGGCCAAAAAACAAGATTTCTGTGGGCAAACATCCTGGAGAGGAAAGTCAAGGCCAATCAAAGGGCATATTACCAACAATATTTCATGGTTTGTTTTCCCCTAAGAATGGGCTCTGAGACAAGGTTTTGGATACAGGTAGTTCATCTAGAGGTTGCTTTTAGGATGTACAGTGAGGAAGACATAAAGAAAGAAAATCCAGAAAAATGTCTGTTGATGAGCTAGGTATGGCTATGGGCAATGGGCCTCAATCCTGCATGGTGTACCATGTGGAGTGGTTTAGCCTCCAGTGATCTGAGAATAATCTCACTGGACACTATGGAAGCCAGGATGGTGGGGACATTTACCCACTGATGCCATCGCCTATTGTCTGAGGGATGCTCTGGAGGATTTACTGAGCTTTGAGCAAGTGAAATGGTACCAGAGAAAGCCCTCAAATAGAAATAGATATAGATCATACACCTGATAGGAAAAGCCATTAGAAGTTTATGGCTTGCCAGAAACTGTCCCCAACTTCAAGCAACTCAGGTCAGTATGAATGACATAGGGTGAGTTGTGGGTATTAATAATTCTGTGACACCATAGAACTCTTTTAATGTTAAAGGGCTTTAATCAATGAAGGGACACAATCAGAATTGTGATTTGGCAAGTTTATTCTGCCTGTCATGAAGTGAACAGTTCAAAGCTGAGCAAGATAGGAGACAATCAGAAACCTAAACAAAATAATTCTAGATAGAAAGAAGTAGAGGATTCATCAGCTATATTAGGACCAGTGTGGACAGAACATAAGAGTTAATTTTTTGGGTGATGAAGGATAAGGGGAAGTTAGGAATGACACAAAGATTTCTGGCTTCTGCAATAGATGGACAATGATGCTATTTATCAAAACAGGACACGCTGATCAACTCAGTTCTTAAATTAGAAGAGCAAGATAATATATGCATTTATCCCCATCACTTATTGATCCTATAATGATTGTTGAGATCTGCCATTCTCGGCACCAGAAATTCAGCTATGAAAAATATAGGTAATATACATATTACTTTCTTGGAACTTATATCCAGTTGAAAAAAAGACAAAAACAAAGGAAGCAAATAAAATACAAATAAATATGAGTATTTGAGATATGAATAAATGGCATAAAGGCCATAAACCAGGAAGATGTGATAGAGAGTAATGACGGTAAGTTGAGCTCCTTTGCAAAGACTGCTCAGGAGAGGTCTCTCAGGAAACTTCTTTCTGGGCCAAGATCTGAATAACGAGAAGTGATAGGCTTAGACCTAGGAAGAAACTATTCCGGGTGAAGGGAGCCTAGCTAGAAAGAAAGCTTAGCACATTCAAGGAGAAGAAGGAAACCATATCTGTAAAGCTTAGGGGAGTTCTCAGAGGGGCACAGTACAAGACTGAGAAGGAGTCAAAGGGGCAGATCATATAAGGATTATAGTCCATGAAAAAGAAATTGGATTTTTATTCTCAAGGTAATTAAATAATCAGTGGTTTTCAAGCAGAGGAATCATGTGATCCAATTTTTGTTTGCTAAAGATCACTCCAGATGCTTTGTAAAGGATGGACTTTTAGACAGGCAAAGTGGAAGCCTGGAATATTAGTTAATAATGATAATTTACTCTAACATTTCTAAGATATTACTCTAAGTATCTTATGTGGATTAGTCTATTTAATCTACACAGCAACCCTACAAAGTAGATACCATTTTATCCCTACTATACAAATGAGAACAGACATGTTTAGCAACTTGCCCAATGTCAGGAGATATTCTGGCTCCAAACCTTATGTTCTTAAAGACTGTGAACCATACCATCAGGCATGAGGCACATATATATGTCCAGGCAAATGATGATAGAACCAGCTGGGCAATAAGTGATTAAAATAAAAGTCAATTCAGGGAAAAAAAATAACAGAATACAGTCAAAACCAATGTGAGGTTAATCTCACAAACACCTAATGCATTCCTTTGTCCTTGTAGGTATGGGTTGGTACACTGTGTTCACTTTGGGGTAGGTAATCAAACTGGAAGGAATTTTGTGGATTTGTATTTTTAACTAGGGAAAAAATAGAACATGTAAAATATTATTCAACAGGTTTTGGCATGTACTACATCCACCACAATCCTGTAGGTAGAGGAAAGAGAAAAATTAACTGAATAGTGAACACAGTCATTATTCTTGAGAAATTGGGACTCGTGGGGAGATGGTGGTGCAAACCAGTTAATTACAGGAAAATGATTAACAACTGGCTCTTGGAGGTAAGAAAAACCCTGATTTGTAGTGTTTACCTCTTTTCTATGGTATAAAGACGCTCACAGGGGCGCCTGGGTGGCTCAGTGGTTAAGCTTTTGCCTTCAGCTCAGGTCATGATCTCAGGATCCTGGGATCGACCTGAGCCGAAGGCAGACGTTGAATGACTGAGACACCAAGGTGCCCCAAGACTTCAAGATTCTTAAAAAAGATCTAATATGTCTAAAAGTACAATAATAGAAATAATTGATAATTTTATATTGGCAAGTGGTCCATTTAATCCCTTTGATTTCACCAGAAAACTTCCATTCCTTCTCTCACGTTTTTGGCATTTTACCTCTTCCTCAGTTTCCCACCTCCTTGTGTCTGTAGGGCAACCCCATCACCTGTGCCACATCAGTCACTATGGAAGTGGTTCCACTATCAGGAGAACTACTATTTAGCATTTCTACCTGCATCACAAAATGTATGACTCGTACACAGACAGTGTCAGGAGCCCCTCTTCCCTCAGTAAGACCCTTTGGGGCATCCAGAAATTCCTCCCAACAAAACAGATAAACAAGATAAAACAAAATAAGGGGACTATACCCCTGCTCAATGATGACTGAGATTTATCAAATGTGGAGAAATTAAATGTGATGCTTATTGGGGCATCTGGGTAGCTCTGTCAGTTAAGTGCCTGCCTTCAGCTCAGTTCATGATCCCAAGGTCCTGGGTTCAAGTCCTGCATTGGGCTCCCTGGTCAGCAGGGAGCCTGCTTCTCCCTCTCCACCCTGCTCCTGCTCTCTCTCTCTCTCTCTCTCTCTCTCGCCAATAAATAAATTAAAGTCTTTAAAAGTTTTTTGATGCTTGTAATATCGAATCCATCTAGCACTACAGATTTAACCATCTAAATACACCTCAATATTATACAATGTTTGCTGCTATATTTTAACGAAACTCTATACAAAACTAGCTTGATTTCTGTCCTGAAAAACTGCAACAACCACCCCCGCCCACCCTGTCCTCACCGTCATTCATCCTGTTCTCCACAGCCAGACAGAGACTTGAAAAACCCAATTCTGATCATATCACTCCACTGCTTAAAATGCTTTAGTGGTTTTGTATTAATCTTAGAATAAGGACCAACCTCCTCCACATGACTTTCAGGTCTCTGTCTCCTGACTCTCATTCATGTTCTGCCACCTTCCCTTTCACCCTAGGTCCTCCCGCCTCTGTATCTAATTTTCCTTTCCTCAAAGCTGCCTTGCAGCTTCTTGCCACTGGGACATGGCACTGTTCCGTCAGTCCAGTGAGCTCTTCACCCTTTTCTTTACTTAACAACCTCCTACTCACCTTCCACATGTCGACTCAAAATCAACTCCTTGGTACAACTCAAATTATATCAAGAAGGGCTCCTGGGTAGCTCAATGGGTTAAGCCTCTGCCTTCAGCTCGGGTCATGATCTCAGGGTCCTGGGGTCGAGTCCTGCATCGGGCTCTCTGCTCAGCAGGGAGCCTGCTTCCCCCTCTCTCTCTGCCTACTTGTGATTTCTCTGTCAAATGAATAAATAAAATCTTTAAAAATGATAGTATCAAGAAGACAACATGCAGCACATATCTATTGAATGGTTGACTAAATTTAGCAACACCAACGGAAGAGGAAAATACAAGGACTGAAATGTACTTTTATCCACCCTCAGAGATTTTCACTAGAGACCATTTAGGAAGGGAAGGTATAAAGAGGCAACTAGATAGCACTGAGTACCAGGAAGAGAAGAGAGAAGATGCATAAACCAAGGGCATGCGCAGGCCAATGTGGCTGGACATGTGGTTTTGCTACATTATAATTACATGCTTTATAATGAAGCATCAATGTACTCCCAAGCCAAAGGAACTCAAAGAGAAAAGCCTTTCTTGGCTTTATACCACATAAACATAGTGATGTATGAAGATAGCTTGTCAGTTGACAGGAGCAGGGTTGATTTCACCTTGGATCCAGAGCCACCTATGGTCAGAACTGGAGGCACCCACTCTAGTGAGTTAACATAGCGTGCCTTGATGCTCGGCATCCCGATGCTACTCCCAGCCCCGCATTTTACCACCACCATTACTACCATGACTCCTGAAGCTCTTGGTGAGCAAAATAGCCTAGCTGCTCCTGAAGGGCCATTTATGAAACTGAAAGTCCAGGATCATCTTCAAGGCTGACAGGTTTCAAGAAAAAGGGGATGGGTCGCCTGGGTGGCTCAGTGTGTTAAAGCCTCTGCCTTCAGCTCAGGTCTTGATCCCAGGGTAGTGGGATCAAGCCCTGCATCGGGCTTTCTGTTCAGCAGGGAGCCTGCTTCCTCCTCTCTCTCTGTCTGCCTCTCTGCCTACTTGTGATCTCTGTCTGTCAAATAAATAAATAAATAATCTAAAAAAGAAAAGGGTGAAGGAGCAAGAATATGATTATGCATCAACATTTCTTGTCTTTTCCAGTTGAAATAGTAAATCCTAGAAATTATGAAGTGAAATAGTCTTGCTTTACAGATTAAAAAAAACAACAACAACAACAACCGCGGGGTTCAGAGAGCTGCCTTAGCCACATACACAACTTGGATCCCCCAGCTGTTTAGTCTAGTGCTCCTCTTGTGAAGACAGACAGAATCTCAGCTGATCAGACAGAATGTCTGCCACCCATTAATGTCTAAAGATTTAACCATTTCTGTTCACAAATTGAATACCCAAATGCAGTTTTCTTTTACATTTCAATCTCATTTTTATCTGATGTCTCCTCAATTCCTTTATTTTCTTAATTTAAAATGATGACTGCTTTGCCATATATTTTTGCCACCAAGGGTGCTTTTTCCATTTTATGCCATGCATGATATCTCTATCTGAGACAGATTTCCCCAGTTTTGCACTTTAGCTCACAAACTTGCCTGTAACAAATAAATGCAGTAGAAGTGAAATTGCCAGAATAATATTGGACCATTTTCTTATTTGTTTGCCTAAATATGACAAAGGGATAAGGTATTTTTCACATTATCTCAGATATGGTAAATTTAATTAAAATGAATTAAATTTTCAATAAAACAGTAATAAATCTAGCCCTTCTGAAAGCAGAGCAATTGGTTCAACAGCATGTAATATCCTTAGACAGTCCTCATTAAATCCATATTTTGGAATTAATTAACAACAAGAATAATATTTATTGGGTTTTACTATATCCCGGTTCTTTTCTGAATATTTCACATGGATATCCCATTCAATTATCACAAAGACTCTGGGTATAAAAATTAAGAGCACATTTACAAGTAAGGAACCAAGGCACAGAGAAGTTAGGATACTTGCCCCAGATAACACAGGTGGAGACAAATTTGAGCCAGGGTAGTTTCCCTCCAGGGTTTCCACTATGTTGATTCCCTATGAAAGTACAAAAAGTGTTTCTTGCTTGCTTCTGTTGCTTTCTCTTTTGTGATGATTTTACGAGTAAATAACATCGAAGGTAATCTACATTTGTATTTCTTAAACAGAACGCAGCCTTAGCAATTTAATGTGTTCTATTTTCTCCTCAATTTCTTATTTGTGATATATCTAAGCTTCGAAAGAAGAAAACAAAAACGACTTTTCTCTTGACCTCATCTTATCTTCTCTATCCTCTTTTTGACGTATATGCTCCATATTAATTGGTTCTTAATTAATCTTTGTGCTTCGGGATTTGAAATAACGTTAGAGCATTGGTTGCCTGTTTCTACTCTTGCTCATTTTTTTTTAAACAATGCTGATTGAAAATTAATTCAATGTAGAAGAAAATGACCATGTACCATGTAGCAAAGTGGCCTGTGGGCGCTCTAATTTAAAAGTTCTGTCAATTAGGGCTGTGATTTCAACTAAAGTTTGTATGTAGACACTAAAAAGACATCATTCTAGGGCCTGAAGGCATAATCCATGCTCAGAAGAATCCCTTTTGTCAATCAATGAAGATATTATTCTTCCTTTGGAAAGAGGATAAAAAATATTTGTTATTAGCTTTGAATCTACAGCAATATGAGATTATTGAATATAATTATATCCTGCATGAGGTCTTTAAAGCAACATTTGAGACCTGGAGAAAATAAATAAATAACTTCCTGGATGTTCCAATAAAGCCAGCCCAACAACAGTTGATTAAGATTTTGATCTTATTGCTTCTTTTCTTACCCCAGTAAGAGTCATTTCATTTTTTGTCTATTCAGAGTACAATATCTAGAAAACTATATTCAGATGGTTCAGAACAATCAGGTGATTGTTATTTTTCTTATTTGTGGATTTGGTTTTGTGCTTTGGTTATTTTAAAATTTATATTTATCCATTGTCTGTCTGTACTTGAACTTCTTCTATAAATCCAAATATGTTACATGATAGATGAGACTGTTATAATTCAATTGCTTGAACAATGCCAATGATCAATGGAAAAATATAGTGTTCACTTACTTAATGCGAACCACAAACACACAAAAGCTTTTTAGATATTTTTTTTTCTGAGCTTCTAAAATGAAACTTCATGCTGTTCCATTTAACAGAAAGTGGATTTTTAGAATCGGAAAGCCAGTCTTATCTTTGTTGAAAAAGTCAAATCAGAACATGCAGAAACTAGATGAATTTTGAAATGTGGAATTGTACTTCTTTTTAAACTGCACTCATCATATGTATGTCTTTAACAGAGTGTTAACCAAACAGTACATGTGGCTATTTCTGGTCGTGAGTAAGGATGAATAGGTAATAACTAAATTATGAGAAACCTTGCATTTATTAACGTTAACCACACATGTCCCCATTGTCAGAAATGCTAGCTGTCCACTCAATAGCCAAGACCTCTTTCCCCTCAGTGACTGAACTGTGGATGTTGTACATCTTGCAGCGAGACCTAAACAAAGGACTAACTCCTGATCCATACCTTGGGTTATTTGTCATTCTGCAGGTGCAGAAACTGCTGAAAAGTCTCCTTTAAAAAAAGGAGCTGACTTAGTTCATGTTTTTTTGTTTAATGTTTGCTTGTTGTCTTTTTTTTTTCCCTCCCTTTTGCTGCTCCCTTCCAGGTGTCTTCAATGTGGGTGTGATAGCCGGATCTCCAGCAGCCACCTTGAACTATGAGGCAGTCTTGAGACTTGAAACCACATGCTAAGAATGACAATGCAAGAAGCTAGAAAGAGCCTGGGTGGATAGCAAGAAACTGATGATTTCATAAAAGGTGCTCAGTCTGATTTATTTTTTTTAAGACAAAAACAAATCCTTTCTACTTCTAGGAGTTTGTTTTTTTTCTTTTTAATTTTCTTGGAGTCTTTCTTTCTTTTTTTTTTTTTTTTGGTATGCAGTAACACATAATTCAAACTGTATATTTCCCACAAAGGACAAAAAGTTGTATGTAATTATGTCATTTCAAAATAAAATGAAGAATGGATAAAGAAGATGTGGTATATATACATAATGGAATATCATGCAGCCATCAAAAATGAAACCTTGCATTTGCAAAGACGTGGATGGAACTAGAGGGTATTATGCTAAGCGAAATAAGTCAATCAGAGAAAGAAAATTATCATATGATCTCAGTGATATGAGGAATTTGAGGAACAAGACAGAGAATCATAGGAGAAGGGAAGGAAAAATGAAACAAGACAAAACCAGAGAAGGAGACAAACCATAAGAGACTCTTAATCTCAGGAAACAAACTGAGAGTTGCTGGAGTGGAGGAGGGTGGGAGGAATGGGGTGGCTGAGTGATGGACATGGGGGAGGGTATGTGCTATGGTGAGTGCTGTGAATTGTGTAAGACTGATGAATCACAGACCGGTACCCCTGAAACAAATAATACATTATATGTTAATAAAAAATAAAAATAAATTTGAAAAAATGGATATAATGTCTTGTATGACTGAAGAAGAAATATATATGGTGACATTGACAAGTTTAATGTTTTTATCTTTCCCTGTATTTTATTAAATGGTGGTCCTGAGAATATTTGAGTAGATATTTGTGGGGCATAAGGGTTGAAGCTATACTGCATTTTCTTCTTTCAGCCCACCTGGCATATTGAACCATTCAGAGCTGGCCTGAGAGACAGGGCTTCTTTACTCCGTGTGCTCAGATGTGAGCACATCTCTGAAGGTTGAAAATAATTGCCAAAATGCTGACTAATTACATTTAGAGGGTTCTTTATCTCTCATATGCCTACTGAATTTGCAAATTCCCTACATCTCATTTCTTCCCTTCTTTGTTATTTTCCCCCCAGAGGAGTCTTTTGGTTTTGGTTTTTGTTTTTCTCCCCAGTAGCTTATATCTATTTACTGAGATATTTGCCTCTTTATTGCACAAAATAGTGATGTCCTCAATCTCCCCATTGGAGGATTGCTCTTCCTATGCTCTCCTTATCCCTGTGACAGCAAAATCAGAATATTCTTTAATGAGCTTCTAATCTATGTAGTCTAGAGTTGCCTAGTCCTTGGGTTGAAACTTGGGGACATTAATCCTATGGTGTAGAAAGAGATCGAGCAAGGCTGAGAATTACTGGTGATATCTTTAGTATTTCTCTAGTCATGATATAAGAGAAAGAGCAAGAGCTTTCAAGTCATAGCTGATCTGAATTCCAATTCACCATACACATGTGTAAGTTATTTAATTTCGCCAATCTTTTATATATAGAAATAAACACATTATTAGTGGCTTCCAGAGATAAAGAAGGTAGTCTGTGTGAGAGGGAAATGGAGAAAAAAAAAAAAGGCTATGAGGGAGTCCTTGTAGTGATGACAATGTTCTCTGTCTTGACTGTATCAGTATCAGCACCCTGACTGTAAGAGCGTACTATCTTGTTCTAAATTGTTACCTTTCAGGGAAACTCGGTAAAAGGTACGTGGGACTTGTGTTTATTACGCCTCACACTGCATGGGAATCTACAATTATCTCAAAATTTAAAAGCTGAATAAAAAAATTATATGTGCCAGTTATAACCCCATTATTTTTTTCAATGTGTCTAAAGCCAAGTGCAATGATTTCTATTTGTTGCCTAAGTAATAGCTAAGTAGTGTGATATATTACTTCTAGAACATACTACATCACATTGTGAGAATTTGGGATCATTTTCAGGGAAAGAAGAAAGAGGTCAAGGAAGAAAAAAAAAATCAAACCTCAGACCATCACTGCTTTATTATACTCTCTTTGTTAATTTTATAATGAATTGTTTAAAAACATCTTCATGTGCTGTTTCTTTTTGTTGTAATTTTGTATTTAATTCATAATCCAAGGGTATTTTAGGAAGCATACTGATGTGTTCTATTTCATGCTAATGATTAAGAATGGAAATAAATGGCAGTATAAATCTTTTCTACCAGATTTAATAGAATACAATGGCTATTAATATATGGAATTAAGTTTTAATCATGGCAGAATTGACTAAGTCTCACACTTTTCTTTCCATACTAAAATATAATTGAAACAGTAGAAAAATGATATTATGTTCATTGAATTATGTTCAGTAAGATCAACTGCATTTCAGCAACAAAATACATTATCTATGGAACATATCGGGTTTTGTACAATACAAGAGTAGTTGGTAAGCTTTTCAGGGTGTGGTGGACATCGTTATTTCGGTTTTTTGTTTTTGTTTTTGGTATTTACTACAAAAAGTTAGGCACTTAAAAAGTGAGAGCTTGGGATGCCTGGGTGGCTCAGTTGGTTAAGCGGCTGCCTTCGGCTCAGGTCATGATCCCAGCGTCCTGGGATCGAGTCCCACATCGGGCTCCTTGCTCGGCAGGGAGCCTGCTTCTCCCTCTGCCTCTGCCTGCCACTCTGTCTGCCTGTGCTCGCTCGCTCTCTCTCTCTCCCTCTCTAAAAATAAATAAATAAATAAATAATCTTAAAAAAAAAAAAAAAGTGAGAGCTTGTTTTAGTTCATTTTAATGCAGTGTTAATTCAAGGTTCCCAAAGCGAGTAAGAGATCGTGTTTCCATATTCTCTCCATGAGGTTAGTTGTAAAATACCTGTGAATGCTCAGGAACTCCACACAAAGACGTTCCAGAGCCAGCTGTACCACATAGGGCTATTTTCCCCAATTATCATAAAATATATCACTGGGTGGGACGCACTATCTTCTTTTTTCAAGTTTTTACTTAAATTCCAGTTAGTTAACGTTCAATGCAATATTAGTTTCAGGTGTCCCATAGAGTGATTGAACACTTTGATGCCACACCTGATGCTTATCACAAGTGCCCTCCTTAATCTGCTCAAGGGGACACTGTCTTAAGACAGCAAGTGTACTTGGAAGATCCTATAAATGTCACTCCTGTGACTCAGAGAGTTTTGTGAAATGGCTCAAAGTAGACCCATCGATGGACATGGTCTATCGATCAGGGCTGAGGTTAGGAAAGTCTTGTAATTTACATCTGTTTCCTGCAAAAGAACCAATGATAGAACCTGATCATCTGAAGTCAGTACATGTTCACAACAACAAAAAAAGCAGGGCAGAGCGAGAGTGGTGAAAGGAAGAGATAATTCTTCCTACCCTCGAGTTCTTCCAGCAGGACTAAGAATTAAATTTGTATGAGAAAGATAAACAGGACAGAAAAAGCTTTACTCTGTGCATGGAGGCCCAATAATGAAACAGACCTGAAGAAACAACCAAGGTGGACAGTTTTTATACTTCTTTGACAAGGAGACAAGAAGATTGTGAGGAATTGGCAGGATAAAAGAAACAGACATTTGGGAACTTTAATTCATGAGGAATTCTAAGCAGAATTTGGGCCAAGGTAAGAGATTAGGAAAAAAGTAACAACATTTGTTTCTATAGCTTTCTTGGCTTTAAAGTCCCTATCTCAGAGGATAAGGATTTCTTTTTATCTCTTAGTACAGGGAAGGTATTTTCATTATGGGAGCTTTGTTTCCTGTTTTCAGGAGGACAGAGGAGAGTCCGAGTGTCCTTGTTCCTGCTGTTTCTTAAATAACTCTTATTTAAAATAATTAATATGTCAAAATGGCACATTTTGTGATAACCTGCCCTTGGCCTCTACAGTAGAAAAATGTGAGAATAGGAGGAAATAAGAAGGAATATAAAGAAAAGGACAAAGTTAGGCTCTCATGATCAATAATGATTGTATTTTTAGGCTATTTAAATGAAAAAGCTTAATCCTAAGACTTCCGATTTACTTAATTATGCTAGGGTTATACATAAGGATATTTAAAAATATCAATTTGTTTTTAAAATATGCTTAGCCAACCTTTTTTAAATAGCTCCTTGAGCTTTTTGCTGAATAAATGGATATTTACTATCATCTTTATTATTTTATACAAAGTGGCATGTAAATTTATGCCCAATGTTTAGACTTAACTCAGCAATATTAATGATCAACAAACTCATGGATGAATCTATATGCAAATGTTACATATATAAGCAATACTCTTAATCTTGTATTCTATTTTTCACTCATCAAAAAAAATTCAGAGAAACTAATATTAGTCCCTTTACAAAAAGATTTTGGAGATCCCCGCAGACATCAAGGAACTAAGGCCTTTGCAAATTTGTTTCCGTTCTTAGAACACCAGGAACCTCCACTTTTTTCAATTACAACTTGTTCATTGCAACTCTACCTTCTGGAACACATCCTTCCACTCTGGGCTGTAACCTCTGTTAGCTAACTGGTCAGTAGTGTATGAGATAGTTTAAACTCTGCCCACACCAATCAAAATTATCTCAGAACAAGTTCTGAAACCATGTGGTTCTTTGTCTTTATAAGCCTGACTTGCCTGCTGGCAATTTGGAGCTCATTTCCCATATGTGTCAATTCTGTGTCTCCTGGATTGTGATTCCTAAGACCTCAAATAAACACTTTGGGTTGCCTCCCAGCCTCTTCTTGGTCTACACTCTAAAATCAGGGGCCATATCACATAGATTACTGAGTTTCAAAAAATAGGATATGATTTATACTCATTTTATTATTTTCTCTAATTCAAGAGTTTAGTTGCTAGGGACTTGGGGGCATTGAGTGGGAATGAATTATCTGTGAAGAGCAATAATATTAGTTCCCAATATTTGGGAATTGCCATATTCCAGCAATACAAATTAGCAAATTAAAGCAATCCTCACATAATTTTAGAAAGAAAAAAAATTGCCTAAACATGTAACTGCTTGGATGACAAATTATGAAAATCATTATTTTTCCAGCAAATATGAAACACCCACATCAATCATTCTGTAGCTCATGTGACCAAAGATTACAAATTCATAAGATTACTATTTCACCCCCAAGCCTGTTTCAAGCCCTGTTTTATCCAAATCTATTAATGCTATGCCTCTCTCACTCTCCCAGGTGTGGAAACGAATGCTTAAATGTCTTTAGCTTTGCCCTCCAACTACCCTGTAACATGCTTTATGCCCCTTAACACCTGATTCTTTGGATATTTATCCAGCATTCACCTGCCTGCCTCTACTCCAGATCTCATTTCCTCACGCCTAAATGGTGGTGATATCTCCTATCTGTCTCCTCACCTCTGAGCCTCTCTTTTTTTCTCTCCATCCATGTCATATGCAGTGTAGGATTAATTTTCTTGAAATACATATGTAACCATAATCCTCTCTTGCTCAAAAACCTTCTATAACTTCCCGCCTCACTGGAAGCTGTTTACATTGTTCATTTTGCCATTCAAGGTCCTGTATAATCTGAATTTTCTCCCACTTCCCCCATTCTCACCTGTTTGTACACCAGGGAATCAGAAACATCTACACTCTCTGCAAGACCCTTGCCGTGTGTGTCTTAAGCCTTTGCCCATAAGATGTTCTCCAAAGAGAATGCTCACCCCCACAGATCTGGGAACTCTTTCCTGTATCCTGCAGATGTAGATAAATTTTCCCTTCTCTGGCACACTATCTATATCCCCTAATAGCAGTAAAGTGTTATTATTTGTGCATGTGCTTTCTTTCTGTCAATACATCAATATATTGATTGCATGCTCTCTGAAGGTGCATACCATGCCATATTCATCATTGTTTGACCCACAGTATCTAACAAATGATATGGCAGAAATAAATGGTTGTTTGGGGTTTTCTAATTTTTTTTTTTTTTTTTTTTGAGAGGGAGAGACAGAGAGAGCACAAGCAGGGGGAAGGGCAAAGAGAGAGGAGGGACAAGCAGACTCCTTGTTGAACACACAGCCCAACACGGGGTTTGATTTCGTGACCCTGAGATCATGACCTGAGCCAAAGTCAGTTGCTTTACCGACTGAGCCACCCAGGCTCCCCTAAATGATTATCTGTTGAATGGATGGATACAGTCTCCTTTAGAAAGAAATTTTAAATTTAAAAACTTGTGAATAAAGTGATCCCTTAGGTTGCAATTATAATTCATTTCTATCTCTTACAACCCATTGGTAAGATAAATGTGAAAAGATGTAATATTAGAGTTTTAAAAACATCTTTCCTAAATCCAGCGTCATTCATTGTAGCATTGTGCAAGTTAGTTAGTAGCTTCCAGTCCTTCCGTAAACAAAGTTCTGAAAGTGCTTGTTGCTACTTTTTAAGATGCCTTGCAATCTAATTGCAACAAACATAAATTTTGTCAATTAAATGGGGGTGAAATAATAATAATGAGAGCAATAAATTTTTAAAGATTCCTTTAGGTACCATGTTAGAAGGTGGGGCATGGTTTCATTTTTCTGCCCTGTGTGAAAAGAAGTCTTCTTAAAAAATTTCTTTCTCCAAACTGGTAAAATTATAAAACACGTTGAGATAAAGTCATATGGGAGAAGCCCCTGCTTTGTGAGGATTATATATAAACCACTGAGAAAGTTATCTTTTCAAAGCTGGGAAGGCTGAATGCAAACCCAAACGTGACTTTGTCTCCTTTATGATACAAGCAGGTGTTTAAACATCTTCTAAAGGTGAAAGTTTCCTTTTGTTATTTAAATACTCTGCACTTCAATTACTTCCACTGAACCGTTATAGTCTACTGTGAATTATTCCTCTCATTGGTGCTAGCACTAAGAATGCCCTGTTTTAATAAAACCCAATGCACGGTTGCACAAGCCTACATAACAGTTGAATTACAAAAGAATCCACCACAGTGTGCCTTCAAATAATTAGTTTTCTGAGTGCATTTAAAGTATCTTTCAATTTATAACTTCTCAGAAACGCATTTGTCATGCACAGTTAGGGAGGCCTGTGCTTGCGTGTAAGGTCACGGGGAATCTATGGGAGATGAATGGATGAAAATACTTTAAAATTGTACTACAATTCCAGCAGGTTCAGGAAAAGCTGTGGGAGTTATGATCTACTGAAAGGGAGAAGGAGAGGCAAGGGAACTAATGTTTATTGCCATTGCCATGTTAGTCATCACTTTATCAGGGAATCAACGGACTTATCAGATTAAAACCAGAGGCACCCTATCCAGATGTCTTTTTTTTTTTTAATTCAGACAGCTCAACTTTATATGATTGTAATATTGAGGTAAAGACTTTGAATCAATTGTTGATTTTTATTATACTCTTTTGCTCTGTTCATGTACTTCTCTATGCAAATAAACTAAAGTAGTGGGGACAATTACCCAGGCCTGCTTTCTCTCCCTATTGGAAGATACTGGAGCACCCATTTTAACTATCATTTGTAAATCTAAATGCTCAGTGCTCCAACTATCTAGAGCATATCTTTCATTCCACTCCCTTCTCATCAGAAATCATACCACTGTATCTGTGTGCGGCATTGATTTCTGAATAAGCAGCCAGGTTGAGGTGTGATCAGTTATATGGACAGGCTCACTACACTTTCTTAGATCTGAAATATCCCTGGAGGCTCTTACAATTTCTCAATGTCATAGACCCTAATCTTTATGGATCTTTAGTCTAAAATTAGGAAACACAGAATATCATGATTACCTACAATATGAAATATTCACAAGCTAAGTAAAACTCCATCCTCTTCATAAAAAAAAAAAAAAACACTTCATAGTAAAGTGTAAGATCAACCTCCTTCCCTACAATGACTTGATTTAAAAAATTAACAAATATGGAAAAAATTAAAATTTTCCATCTAAGCTTTTTGAAGTTACACCTTGCCATATTTAAGCTAGTATTCTAATAAATGTAGCTCATTTTCATTTGAGCTTTCACAGCTCAAACAAACTCTGAATAGTTCTCAGTATTTTAAGTTTTAAAATTTCATGTGCTTCCTTGACATTGTTGAGTTTCACAAGGCTCCCAAGGCCTAACCAGAGTTCCTATACTTTTTTCCCCCCAAAGATTTTATTTATTTATTTGACAGAGAGGGAGATCACAAGTAGACAGAGAGGCAGGCAGAGTGGGAGGGGAAGCAGGCCCTCCCACTGAGCAGGGAGCCTGATGCTGGGCTGGATAGCAGGACCCTAAGATCATGACCTGAGCTAAAGGCAGAGGCTTAACCCACTGAGCCACCCAGGTGCCCCGAGTCCCTACACTCTTGCTAGATATGTCATCGCTGCCTCCAGTGGAAAAGGATACCACCCACCTGGTTCCCCCAAAGGCTAGGTCCTTCCCACTCTGCCAGGTCCTCAGTCTTGTGGGTTTTACTTCCCTGCCAGCCTACAAATTA
This sequence comes from Taxidea taxus jeffersonii, assembly GCA_003697995.1. NCBI lineage: Eukaryota > Metazoa > Chordata > Mammalia > Carnivora > Mustelidae > Taxidea > Taxidea taxus. The sequence continues at coordinate 113,639 of RCUC01169475.1, read as the reverse complement.
TTCAAACAAGGCAGTCACTTCCACCTGCAGGAAGCAGAAGTCACCTTGCCCACTTGTTACTACAAAGCCTACATCTCAGAGCCCCTTCTGGTTCACTTTACTCCTGAGTGCAACTCCCATGTGGCTTTTCATGGCATGTAGTGCAATCCTTCCCTAGACTGTGAATGCATGTGACTAATAAACTTCTGTTCCTCTCATCTGTCCAGAGCTAGATGTTGCATGTTTGGTCATCCTTGTAACATTTAAGTCAGGGGATTCCTCCTTCACCAAGGGCTGCATAGAAAGTGATCAAAATACCCTTTTACTAAAAGTCCATATTTAGGGGCTGGACAGATTTAACTTTATATGTCAAGGGGAGGAGTTTACATTTTAGGCTCCTGCCAAATGCATGCTCGCAGATGTAGATGGCAGGTACGATAGGAGGCAGAAAGGAACTCAACCGCACATCCATGTGACCAATCTGGGTAGAACACAGAAATGAGGGGTCAAGGGCAAAAAAAAAAAAAGATCAAGGAGCACAGTCACATCTCTGACATGGTTCTGCCACCAATTCAACCATGGTGGGATAAGCTTTTCTCCTTCCATAGAAAAGTATACTGAGAGCCTAATGAATATTTGAAACACCAGAATTTCTTCTTTCAGTCCAGGGCCAACTGAAGAAAATTAGTCTGAATGTTTTCAGATGTATTGCTTATTGTTTTAACTCATGGAAACCCTGACAAGGATTCAAGGGTACTTTATTTTAAAGGCAGGTAGTAGGAGAAGCAGGAATACTATGCAGCAATCAAAAGAAATGAAATCTTACCATTTGCGATGACATGGATGGAACTAGAGGGTATTATGCTTAGCGAAATAAGTCAATCAGAGAAAGACAACTATCACATGATCTCCCTGCATGCAATGGGATGCAATGGGGGTGGGGGCTAAGGGGGTAGGAAAAGAAAAAATGAAACAATTTGCAATGGGGGTGGAGGCTAAGGAGATGCAATGGGGGTGGGGGCTAAGGGGGTAGGAAAAGAAAAAATGAAACAAGATGGGATCGGGAGGGAGACAAACCAAAAGAGACTCTTAATGTAAAAAAAAAAAGGGGGGGGGGGGGGGGGGGAGGGGGGGCTGGGAGAGGGTGGTGGGGTTACATTATATGTTTAAATTTAAAAAAAAATTAATTAAATTTAAAAAAAGGTAGGTAGTAGGATAAGAATGGGTAGGAGCTATGACAGTGTGCTTTATCAGACAATATATCACTGAAAACATTTGGAGCCTAATCCCACTGGGACACTCGGAGAGAGGATGTAGAACATGCACCTCAGAGCTATCTCAATCAAGGAAGAGGTTGCTGGGGCGATTATTCCCGAATCCTGAGAGCTGCTGTGAGGACAGCACTGATTTTCTACTGCTTCTGTTCTCCCCCACACAAAAGCTATATCAAACAGCTCGCAGAGCCGCTTTCTTCCCACTCCCTCCTGCTGCTCCAGCTTTAGTTTTTTTATATTTCTTCTCATCACCACAAATGATACATTTTTTTTTTTAATTGTCAGAGTCATCTACATGGAAGAAAGATCCAGAAGACTGGAGACTGCCCGCTTGTACACCAACAGTGAACGACCTACTTCATCACCGATTCGCAGGAGAGAATGAATCTTACTTCCTCGTCCCTGGATATTTGCGTGGCCGCTTCTTTACACCCTCAGGCCTCGGGTGAATACCACTTGGAAAAGCTCCATGAGGAGAGACAAATTCCCTCTTCCAGATCATCAGAGTAGAAACACTATATCTGTGTGCTTGGGGTGGGAGAGGGTAGGGACAAGTTATAGCTAATTGTTAAGAGGGTTAAGGAGTCAGACTACCTGAGTTGAATCATTGTTCTGTCACTTAGTAGCTGGGGGACCTTAGGCAAGGCAGCCTCTCTTGGTCTGCATCTGAAATATAGCCAGAATAACAGTGTCCATCTTATAAGGCCAATGTAAGATTTAAACAATGTAATAATATATATAAAGCAGTCCTAATAAATTTTCAATCTATGTTCTCTATTATTATCAAAATATTTATATCCTTTCTATCACCATCATTTATAACTCGCCTTCTGAATTATTTTGTCTATGCTTTTGTTTGCTTATACATGGTCTGCTTCTTGCTCTAGACAATAAATTCCATGAGAGTAGGAATCATGCTTGTTTTATATTCCGAGTGCCTAGCACACACAATAGATGCTCAATGAATATCTCTTAAATAAATGAATGGGCCGGTTCATCACTTGTCAGTGTTTTATATAGGCCAGTAGCTTTCAAACTACCTCCCATAAAGCTCTTGGAAGTGTAAGCAGATTATGCTCTCTGCTCTCCATGTGGCAGAGCAAAGGGAGATAAGCTGAAGAAGCAAAGTTTCCAGCCGTGTGGCAGCCATGGATGTTGCACAGAGAACCTGTTGTCCGCAGCGTCCTTAGCTGGCACATTCCAGCTGCCACACCTTCAGGCCTTGCTGCACTGTCCACTCCAAGGACACACTCACCCCAACTCCTCTCAACCAATGCTGAGCACAATGGAGATACTCGAGCAAGGCCGTTCCTGCTCTAATGGAAAATCTTTGCTCTGGGACACCCCATCTTCCTCACCGTGAATTTTTCAGAGCTGCAATGCAATCTGAGTCTCTTACTGCCCAACCCTCCACCCTTCCCCCTCTACTTTCTCATGACTAAGACCATATTGAGGTCTATGGCCCTCCCCAACTGTACCTGTTTTCTCTTTCCTTCTTCCTTCCTGAGTCTCTGAACTCAAGGTAGACAGTGTGGTAGGGATCAAGGGTCCTTTCTCCTTACTTTCTGTGGGTGAAAGTATATTGTTCTATGGATTAAAATATGCACCTATCCAAAATAATTGCAATTTATAGAATTTTCTTGGGGCACCTTTGTGTGGCTCAGTTGGTTTAGCGTCTTCCTTTGGCTCAGGTCATGATTTCAGGGTCACAAGATCGAGCCCCTGCCTTGGGCTCCCTGCTCAGCTGGGAGCCTGCTTGAGGATTCTCTCTCTCTCTCCGTCTGCCCCTCCCCCAGCCATGTGCGCTCACTCTCCCTCCCGCCCCCCGTCTCTCTTTCACCACAAATAAAATCTTTTAAAAAATTAGAATTTTCTTGTTGATTCTAACAACATGTGGTCTCTTAGCCTGGTTTTTCATGTTGCTATTATCTTTCCATCTTTGCACTGCCACAGGAAATTAGCAGAGAAGAATTAGGGTAGCAGAGGAAAAATAGGGTTGCTTAAAGATTCAATTTTAAACAGAAAGCTGTGTATTACCCTAACGTTTTCTGTGTTTAAGACATCTAAAGGTCTAAATCAATTGTGACAATGAGAAGTAGAACCTCAACCATCTCAAAAAAGCAGCAAACACTTAAAGAAAAGATGGCTCTTCCAAAATAGATTGTCTTCCATTTGAAGATGTGATAGCAAGAGAATAAATGTCCTCTCACATTATTCTTTTAACTATCATTCCCAAATCCAGAGCCCCCCCCCCAGTAGATTTCAGAGGAACACCAAAGTTATAAAACTAGGAATATCGTTGATGATACTCAGGTGGTCCCAATAGAGCTCCTATATCCTTCCTAAATAAAACCGACCTAGGCAAGAGAGCAAAGGTAAATTTTGTTCGACTGCACAGCGTTTTTGCCTTGTAAATACACAGCTGCATGAGCATAAGTGTTGCAACTCAAGCTGTGAGATTTCACAGTGGGGAAAGAGAACATATTCCTATTGAGGCCCACAAAAACGTCAAGTTGAATGTGGGACTAAAGCAGGTCCCCCATGATCCCCAAACATTAAAAAGCACCGAAAGGAGCAGTAGGGTGATTGCGCAGCAGAAACCCCTCTGACGTCACTCGTTCCTGCAACTACCTGACTGGGTGGTGACCTGAGTCCTTCTCATTCATTATGATCAGCATCATCTTCAAAAAAATGCTCTTTAAGTCTCCCCTCACACCTATGTGTCATTGCACATTCCAGACCGTGTGGGTCTTTTCTACCTGTGTCTAATGTCCCCTCCTGAGTGCAACTTCCTTGAAAGAAGGAATTGCGTCTAATCCCTATAGGCGTACTCGGTGTCGTGGTCAATTATGGCTTTTTTCAGAATAAATTGACTCATGATCTATCAGTTATTACTCAACACATGTTTAGTGTTGTGGCTTTAAGAAACATGATAAATGGGGTGCCTTTGTGGTACACTCAGTTATGTGTCTGCCTTCAGCTCAGGTCATGATTGCAAGGTCCTGTGATCGAGCCCAGCGTGGAGAAATCCCTTCTCAGTTGGGAGCCTGCTTCTTCCTCTGCCTCTGCTGCTCCTTTTGTTGTATTCTCAATCTCTCTCTCTCTCTCTCTCTCTCTCTGTGTCTCTCAAATAAGTAAAGTCTTTTTAAGAACTATGTTAAAAGAAACATGATAAATGGTCACTCTGATTTATCAAGCAAGGGTTTTCATATATCCCTGATCCACACAGGAGAAGGAACCCCTCATTGTCTTTAGGTCAAGAATATTTTATTCCCTGTGCTGTTGTGATTTGACGTTATGTTTTCTAAAACCCAAACTATTTTAGTTTTCATTTTGTAGCCTTCCACTTCTGGTTTTTGTCCTCTTTTCTAGCCTTTTACCTTCTCTGTGTCTTTTAAAGGCTCTTGTTCCACTGTCCCTTACATATTGGTGTTCCTTGGATCCTTCCCTGTGCCATCTTGTTTGTCCTCTAGATATTCTCCCGGATGATCTCATCATTCCCAAGACTATTTACCACCCACTAGCTATTGAAGCCCAAGTGCTTTCCTCCAGATCACATCTTTCTTATAAGCTTCAGATATGCTTAGTAAGGGCCTAGTTGGAAATCTCTGCTTCTTTTGAGCCCCTCAAACTCAGCAGAAGAAAAACAGGGCTCATCATTCTCCCTAATTCTCTCCCCTGTGTTTCCTGTTTTTAGAAATATGAGCAATATACTTTTCAGCATCCAAGCTGGATATCCAAACAATATACTTTTCAGTATGCAAGCAGTATCCATGTGTTTCCTGTTTTTAGAAATATGAGCAATATACTTTTCAGTAACCCTTCTGTTATTATTTGCTTATTTTTGATCGAGAAGCAGTTTCAGTTCTTACCTCCTGATCTTTCTCAAGTCTTTCCATTTCTCTTCATTTCCACCACTGCTCTGTTTTTCCTCTAGATTTTCTCCTAGTTCAGTGGCCACTGCCATGTGATACATGCTCTTCCTCTCCTTTTAGTTAGCTAATCAATGTAAGGGCTACGCTCAGCAAATTCTAAGCAAATAGGCTGAAGATTTATAGATTTAGGTTGATTTTCATATGTATTTGTAAAACTGCCTACTGAGACTTATGAATAATTGACAAACCCTTGGGAAAATACACCTATAAATCCAGATCTCCTCACATTTGAAAACTATATTTCTTTTGCTTTTCACAAGTATTGCAAAGCTGAATAATTTGATAGGTACAACAACAGAGTTGGCTGCCAAAACTTTCCAAATATGTTTACTGGGAAGAGGGGAAAAAACATATATATGTATATATATATGTCAAATTACAATCACTAAAGCTTATTCCTAAGGAAATGTAGAAGGATGGAGGATGGGATGAGGAGGATGGCTTTTCCTAAGCATAATGACTCAGATGCAACAAGCCACATGGCGCATTTCTTCTATGACATTTTCATACCTAAAACCTGAAAGTTCTCTGTTGCTGTTGGTCACTGGTTCTTCCTATTAGAATCAAGTTTCTGTTTGATGGATGTTTTCATGGCTTGTATAAAATTAGTCTACACTGGCAAAGAATTTTCTATATCTAGTTTAAAATCAATAATAAAGTACAGTAATATATGAGTACCACACAGCATTTTGTTTTTTTTTTTTTTTTTTTTTTTGCTTTTTTTTCTCACAGGTCACAAATTAGCAGTCTAGATTCAAATTTCCGTCAGGAAAAGTTCTGGGAAATTTCTTTTATATTTCTGGTTTTGAGGTCACCTTGGGTAGTTCTAGGGAAAACAAAATTTTTGAAACTATCTAAAGCAATTCCTCAAGGGGAAAAAAAAAACTGAAATTAACCTTATTTTATAAATATATGGTAAGCAACGCTTTTCAGAGACAAAGATGCTGTGAAGAAATTGAACATTCCTCAAAGAACACTGGAATCAGTTACAAGAGGTGGGTGCCCCAGTCTCCCTTCAGAAGCTTCTCAGTGTCCAAGGACACATGTCCCCATGGCCCAGGCTGATCTTCACTGACCAAAGTGATGCAATTTGAAACACAGATCGTAACCTGTGAGGGTGAGGATGGACATGTCCCAGCAAAGAAGCAGCCGAGTGCCCTTGGTTTATGCTTTCCTCATTCCTCATTTGCCTCCACTTCTGAATTGGGATGTTAAATTCTATCACCTAATTTGATAAAGCTGAAATGCCTCCTCATTGTAAATCTGGCTCATTTCTAGGTTGAGGCTTATGGTTCTCTTTGCCTTTTCTCGCATTGCAATGTTAGTCTCTATACTTTCCCTGTTGTCATAAGCCTGTTCCCTAAAACCCATCTCATATAAAACATCTATAATACTTGGTAGTCGACCTTAATCTCTAAAGATATCATCACTCCAAAGAGGATGGGATTTCCTGGATTATAACTTGTCAATAGGCCAAGTTAGAAAACGAAGAAATGGTTTCTCATGTTGTTTCCTACCATGAATTCGATATTTGTAGGTCCTAATTAGCATATTTCCCTATAATCGTTTACTGTGTCACATTCTTCCTCATCACCCCACCCTACCTGTTATTCTAGGTAGTTAGATTCTCTAACACAAAGAGCAAGTCATGTTTTTCTGTGTACCTGACCCAGCAGGTATATAAGATTTTGCAGCTTTTTTTCAGATTATAATTCTTGAAAATGAAAGCTCACTACAATACATCCCCACAAAATTAGAGGAGAGGCTGAATGAACTTGAACAAGAAAGTGAATATGTTCTACAAGATTAAAATTTGAAATTCTGAAATTGCTCTTTGTGAGACCTCAACCACCTAAAAGAATCTTTTGATGGAAAATTTTATTGGACAAATATATATGCAATATAAAAATGAAAGAAAATGAAGAACAGCTTTATTTGGTAGCATCTAATTTTGGCTAAACATTCAAAATAATTGTAAATCAAGGTAAGCTACTTGATAAGATATGTGTTATAAAATGTTTTTCAAAAAAAGTTTTTCTGACTGCAGACAAAAGAAAGTATATCTGTTAAAACATTTGTTTTGAAATATTTATACACTTTAATATAAGAACCTAGAACTGATACTGTCCTGTATTTAACAGAATTTTCTCAGACCTTACTAGGCATCTTGCTAACTGAAGTCTTTTCTCAGTTAAATATATTGAGGTCTTTACAGCTCAACAACAAAACAGAAGAAGCTAATCTTTAAAAATGATCAAAGGGCTTAAATCACTATTTCTCCAAAGAGGGTATATAAATAGTCAAAAAGCATGTGTCGGGCACCTGGGTGGCTCAGTGGGTTAAGCCTCTGCCTTCAGCTCAGGGCATGATCTCAGCGTCCTGGGCTCAAGTCCTGCATCAGCCTGCTTCCCTCTCTCTCTCTCTGCCTGCCTCTCTGCCTACATGGGATCTCTCTCTGTCAAATAAAGAAATAAAAATAAAATCTTAAAAGAAAAAAAAGCATGTGTCAAAACATCTTTTGTTCAACATCCCTCATGGTCAGGGAAATGCAACTCAAAACACACACAATAAGATGGTTACTATCAAAATAACAAATACTGTATGATATACCTAGAGTCACCCCAATCATAGAAACAGAGAGTAGAAGGGTGGTGGCTATGGGCAGGGAGGGTGGGCAGATAATCAGAGTCGCTATTTCATGGGTACAGAGCTTCACTTTGGAGTGATGAAGGGTTCTAGAGATGGACAGAGGTGATGCTTCCACAAAATTGGGAATGTATTTAATGCCACTGGTCTCTACACTCAAAAATGTTCAAACGGTAGATTTTATAGTATGTATATTTCAGCACACTTTAAACATTTTTTTAATCTTTAAATTTTTGAGGGCTAAATTTGAGAGGACAATTATTTTCTAATTTATTAATCATGAAACACTAACATTTCTAGACCCAATACAATGTGCCAAGCACTGAGGGGATTTACACATACTAGTTTATTTCTAACAGAGGTCTAGGGGCAGACACTGGGTTATCCACAGTGGATAGATCATGAAACAGACATGAAGAGGTTAAGAGTTTGCCCAAGACAACACCTCTCCTGGATAGTGAGCCTGGGATTCAAAAGTGAGCATTCTGGCTTAGCAGGGGATACTCAGCCAGGTTAACTTTTTCAATGAGAGTCTATAAGATCATTACCCAGCATCACACATGTATTATTCATTTCATTGTTTTATTTCTACTTTTCTTGGCCAAACTGTAATCTCAATGAACAGCAACAAAGAGGGGCGCCTGGGTGGCTCAGTGGGTTAAAGCCTCTGCCTTCGCCTCAGGTCATGGTCTCAGGGTTCTGGGATCGAGCCCCACATCGGGCTCTCTTCTCAGCAGGGAGTCTGCTTCCTCCTCTCTCTCTCTCTCTCTCTGCCTGCCTCTGACTACTTGTGATCTGTCTGTTAAATAAATAAATAAAATCTTAAAAAAAAGAATCAAAGAAAAAAACTGTAGTTTCTTTAATAATGGACTCATATGAACAAGGGGACAGAGCGGTCCCCATTAAGCCAAACCCTCCTTGCAATAAGCTGATGATCCTAAACAGGTCATGAAATGAGAAGACTCCCATTATATATGCCACAATAGGGCTGTTAGCCTTGTAAAGAAATTCCACAATTAAAATATGATTTAGATTTACATCATGTAAATTATGCATGAGGAGCATCATGTAATAACATTATTATTATTAATGTGACAAATTATCACTGCACACTCCTTTGCTTTCTTCATCTATTGTCTCTAACTTTATCCTCAGTGCAACCTTGTACAAATGAAGACAAGGGTATTAAGCAATTTGCTTAATGGCAGATCTGGGAATAAGATCCAGATTCTCCTGGGTGTGTTCAATAATTACTTGTTTATAGACTGACCTCTTGGGATTCTCCTAGAGAAAAAATGCTATGAATCTTAGGCCAGCTCATAGACTCCCTTATGTCAATTTAAGTTAAAACAAAGTTACCCATTTAAAACATTTTTTGATTGTGTGATAATTTTATTCATAAAATATCCCCAATTATTGCGACCAAATTAACTACAAAATTCCACCTCAACTGAGCCCTTGAAGCTCCGAATCTGAATGTGTTAAAGTCATCTGTGGCACAAACAAGCTATATCATAAAATATATTAAATGTAGGCATCAATCTTATTAAAATATTAAAGCAGAGATGAAATATGAATTAAGTAGAAAAGTAGAAAAATACTTATTTTTTTAAAAGAAGAGTCAGATATAACAATGACTGATAAGAATGAAACAGATATATAATAAAAATTCTCAATACTAGTTATGGAATCTGAGAAATGAAAACAAGAGAAAGTCCATATTAGTTAAGGTAGAAGGAAGACCATTTATAAAAGCCATGGAAAAACTGAAAAACCAGAAAGGATAACTTTTATATATGTAATGAAATGGATATTGGAAAGCCAATAAAATCAATGAGTGTACGAATTTTATAAATGAGTTTAGAAATTAATAACCAAACCAGAATTTCAGCAGGAATAGAAAATTGGGGCAGAGCTATAACTATCACAGTTTTTGTGTGTCCAAATCTGCAGAGTTTCAAATCCTATAATGTTTCAAAAATTTGAGGCAAGTAAGAGCCTGATATACAAATTGATTAGCCCCAAATCACTTGGTTAGACTGAACATAAGATTCAGGTACAGATTCACCCTAACATTTTCAGGGCATGACAAAGGGGACAGAGAGGCCTACATGCCTTATACCCCAAACACAGCTCCTCAGTCCTGGTCTTCCCTTTTTTCTTCCCTCTCTGGGCTCCTTCCTGCTCCATAAGAGGCCACACATTTCATACACCCCAGTAGGCACACACACACTTACACACACATTTGTGGACACCTCAGCCTGCAAGTCCAAGGTCTGCCTGAACACCATTCTCCAAACCATCACCTCTTGTGCACCCCTCCAAGCTAGAATTGAGCCATTCTGGGTGCAGCTGGGAGGGTTGGGCTGGTGAAGAGACCAAGGTAGCTCATGAAAGCGAAGGACTCATTAGGTAGGGAATTGAGGATTCTGGGTACCCAGATGCAGGTGCAGAAGCCAGGGCTTCACTCAGGTGGGATCTCCTCTTGTCCCCAGGGATCCCTGCTTACCATGGTCAGAAGTATGGCTAAAACAAGCTAAGCAGGACCTTTGGGGTCACAGCCCCATCCTTATAATCTGTCTAACTTGTCACCTCCTGAAAACTTTATCTCCAAATACTGTATGATATATCTAGAATAGTCAAATTCTTGGATTGAGGTTAGGGATTCAACCTATTAATTTTGGGGAATGCAACCATCTTATCCACAGCATTAATCCAGATATAAGATATGTTTCTATGCAGAAGTAAAACCCAGCAAGTTGTTCCTTACCCTAGTTTACAGGGTCTCATTAGAGTTGACTGAATTCCACAAACTTTCAACTGCCTTATCTGGGACAGAACACTTGAAGAGCTTTACATTCTATATTAGTCTACATATAAATGCAAAAGTGTGCTAAAGGTGGCAATAGAAACTCACAGCATTCCATGGAAGTCTGCCCCTCCTATTGCAAAATCTAGCTCCAGACCCCCTCACCTCTGCCCACCAGCCAAGCATGGGGCTTTCCTCCCTGTGTCCATCTTAACAAGGGGCTAGAAGAATCTCACTTGGCCAGGCCTTTTTCCCAGTGGTAAACATACTTGAAATGATGCTCCCTACACCATTTCATACCCATTCACATGTAATCACTATTTAATTATTATAGTCACCAAATATCTGTTGTGCCAGTTAATTGCCAGATGCAAATGGAGAGGGAACCGAGGTGGCTCCTGCCTTCATGAAGCTCACAGTCTATTGATTACATTAAAATCATTTTCCTATGTCATGGAAAGCCAACCATGATAAGTTTTATGCCTGCATTGTCAGACTATATGACACTTTTTCCTAATGTTGGCTAATTTTTATAATAATGGAATAGTTATGATAAATAACATGGTCCGCATTTTTTTACTCTTTCCTTGTGATAGGATCGAGGCTCTTCCCCAATTTTAGATTTTAATATGAATTAATCCTGCTAAGAAGCAGTTTTTTTTTTTTTAAGATTTTATTTATTTATTTGTTAGAGAGAGAGAGAGAGCGAGCACAGGCAGACAGAGTGGCAGGCAGAGGCAGAGGGAGAAGCAGGCTCCCTGCCAAGCAAGGAGCCTGATGTGGGACTCGATCCCAGGACGCTGGGATCATGACCTGAGCCGAAGGCAGCCGCTTAACCAACTGAGCCACCCAGGCGTCCCTAAGAAGCAGTTTTTAACCAATACTGATAATATAGTTTAAATTATTGTGTAATACAGAATATCTTTCTTTTACTTGCACAAAAGAAAGATAACATGGCCAGGTCTACAATTGTTGAGACAGGATATTTTCCTCTCAAGTTTCCATGGCTGATTTCCCTCTATCATTAGCCTTATAGCTTTGTAGAGGAGATGTCTGAAATGTACTTAAAAACTAATCTTCCCACCTTGAAGGGAATTATTTTTATTAACACTGGACTGTGGTTGATTTTTCCATCCAGGTGCATCATTCTTACAATTATTAGAGCATCCTTCCAGATCCATTCTTGTCTACTTGTTTTTCACTTTTTTTGTTTTGTTTTGTTTGCTTTGCTATCATCAATTTTGATCTTCCCATATCTTCACAGGACCTTGGAAAGGTTTATACCAGAGGCTGCTAACTACATGTTATTAATTTTTTTTTAAGATTTTATTTATTTATTTGACAGACAGAGATCACAAGCAGGCAGAGAGAGAGAGAGAGGAGGAAGCAGGCTCCCTGCGAGCAGAGAGCCCAATGCGGGGCTCGATCCCAGGACCCCGAGATCATGACCTGAGTCGAAAGCAGAGGCTTTAACCCACTGAGCCACCCAGGCGCCCCACTACATGTTATTTTAAACCTGAAAAGTACAGGGGCAGCTGGGTGGCTCAGTGGGTTAAAGCCTCTGCCTTTGGCTCAGGTCATGGCCCAGGGTCCTGGGATGGAGCCCCGCATGGGGCTCTCTGCTCAGCAGGAAGCCTGCTTCCTCCTCTCTCTCTGCCTGCCTCTCTGCCTACTTGTGATCTCTGCCTGTCAAATAAATGAATAAAATCTTTAAAAAAAACCCTGAAAAGTATAAAATTTTAATTTGAAAATCCATTTACACAGAGAAAGTCTATTTACACAGAGAAAGGCCATTTACACATTTATACATCTTTGACCATGGCAACTGGACTAACCCTGTCAACTTTAAGTCACCTTATTAAACCAGCTTCAGGGTGTGGTAAAGAGGCTATGCCAAAAACCATCCAAAGTCAGATCAACACACACGGTATCCCGTTGTTCAAGGATCAGGAAATCCCACAATGTTAGTAGATTATGATTAAAGTAATAGAAATATTTTTCTTCTGAAGGATTTCTCCTTGTGTGCTGTGGAAGAGAACTCCTGCCTATCACTTCATCCCATATGGAAACCACTTTAGAGTTATACCAGTGGTGTATAATGATATACATAATTCATAAATTCATAAAAAAATAAAAAATCACATAAATTCATGCACACACAAATACACACACACACGTGCCTTGTACACATGGGCATGCCGGCACACATGTGCATACCCAGTCTGCTGTTTGGAAGAACAAATTATACTCACAATCTCATCCAACATGGGCAGTGTTATTAGCACATTTAGTCCATTGCAAAACCTACTCCAATTAGCATGCCCCCAAGAAAACAAATGAAAGAATCCCTTTAAGAGGAATTATAAATTGCATCAACTTTTGCCATAAGAGAAGCTTGACAACATTATGAGTCACACCAGAAAAGTTTGTCATTATGATTAAGTAGTTCTTCAACTAGTAAAATAAAACATGCCCGAAATAAAAAATAAACAATAGCATCATCTATCCTTATATTATGTGAGAAAGCACACCAAAAAAGAGTATAACACCATAAATAACATTTTTCCATTCATGTTTGCATCTTTATTCCCGAAATCCATTTGGAAAACAATAGGACAGGACACCAGGAGAATAAAAGACCATTTTCCATTAGACCTTAATGTGTGACTACTTAGTAAAGTAATTGAAAGCATGACTATAGCACAGTGCTGGGGTTCTCTTGCCAGGAGATTATGTCAAAATGATATGGAATGCTTCACTTCTTTTTTTTTAATTTTCCAATATGATAAAAATCTAACATCCAATTATCAGGTAATAAATATTTGCAACAATTGATTTTAGTGATTAGTTAAGTAACAATGATCTCTTGCATAACACATAATGTTGCAGAAGAATAACACCTCAGATTTATAAATGATACTGTTTCTTCAACTTCATTTCTCTTTAATGAATCTACTTTTTTTATTTCCTGATCTAAAGGTCAAAATGGTGAGGATCAAACAGACAAAGATGATAGGAATGTCTGGGGCACTTGGGTGGCTCAGTCAGTTGGGTGTCAGACTCCTGGTTTCAACTCAGGTCATGATGTCCTGGGATTGAGCCCCATGTTGGGCTCTATGCTCAGTGTGGAGTCTTCTTGTCCCTCTCTCTCTCCCTCTGTTCCTCCCCCATGTGTGCTCTCCTCCCTCCAATGCCTTCTAAAATAAATAAATCAATTTTTTTTTAAAGTGAGAGGAATGTCAAAATAAGGGATGCAAAACTTTTTAAAAGGCTGGCCTTCTGTTTTTCACCAACAATGTCAAAGATAGAATAAATATCTGCCAGTTCTGGGCTTGACATGCCACAGACTACATTGTGAACAAGCATCCTGACTCTTTGAAGGGTACTAGTACTTAGCACAGTACCTGGCACATCGGAGGTCCTGAAAAGTTATTAAATGAACATGAATTGGCCAGTTACTTTTCTCATAGAAGCTTCTATTCAACAACAACAACTACAACAAAATTTAATTCATTATCCAGAAAGACTTTTGTTGGAATTGCTTCTGTAAAATGTGTTTTCTTTCTGGCTACGTCCCCCTGATTTTTCCACTGAGACAAAGCAGATTGTCTAACATCACAGATACTTCTAATTTGTATTAGTGTCCTATTGTATACATTAATAAAGGCCTATTATCTGCTGGTAGCCCTGCATTTCTGTTGCAGAAACTATGGCAAATCCATTTAAAGTCTTTTAACCTATTCACTTCGTGGTAGTAGCAGCAACAGAGCCTTCTGGGCTTTGTAACATAATAGCGCCCCTTTATCACGCTGAATGGTTTATTAGACCCTGCTTGTACCGATGATTTAGTTTAACCATGGTGAGGCCACCACTCCGGGGCTTTCTACTCTGTTTGGGGACTCTTCTGTCATTTTAATGGTTAGGGGTTTGTTTGTTTTGTTGTGAAACAGACTTTCATTTAATTTTAGCATTATTTACATTATTTATTATTGGGAGACAAATTGAAGATGAGGGGGTTGAGACCAGTGTGCCGTACTTTAGAATCACTAGGAAACCAGAGGCATTTCAAGATCACTGAGAATATTCAGTCCCTGTGACCACACATACTCTTGCTCAAATGTACACCGCTGTTTTGAGTTACAGAAACAAATAGAAAAATAACAGTCAATCTCCTTCAAAACTTGAATTTTGCAAATCCAACTGTTCTACCATTCTTGATGGAGTTTCAGACTCTGCCAAATTTCTTTTGTCTTTTTCTTGTCTAAGTTCCAGCAACTGGGTGTGCTAAGGGCCAGGAAACATCAGCCAGGACCTGGGGCGATGGTACCCAAACATGAGTGAGATTAAGCCCTGCTCCATTTTCTTCATTCTGTCTTTTGACTCCATCTAAAGGCCTGGAATTCTGCCTTGAGCTCTATTCTCAGCCTGCCAAGTTTCTCTGCTTCATGCATCTATCTAGAAGGAGAAATGGTGGATGGAACTCAGCCCCCACAACACCAATGGGCTCAGCCCCCTCTTGGGGTTAACTCTCTTCAGCCCGTTTTGTGAACTTAGCAACTAAGGTTGTTCAATAAAGCTCCCCCTCATGAGACCTGATGTATCATAACAAATCTTATGATGACAGAAAAACAATTTGAAAAAAAAAGCTTATTTTTCCAGAGCAATATAATTTTCATAAATTAAACATATTATCACTTTGAAAAAGTGTATCACTGAATTGATGTTACTTCAGAAAGGAAGAACATCGTATTGTAAATTAAACTGGGTAAGATTAGTATTGATTAATAGATCTCAACTTCCATTCAACTATATGCACCAGAAATACCTTTGGTTTTTGTCAAGTCACTTCGGAAATCGGACAGGAGAAAATCATTTTTTTTTTTTAAATAGTAATTTAAGGGTCAGTCAGTATAACTAACAAAAACCTTGTCACTTTTAAATCAATCAGCAAAACCTAAGGGCTAAAATCATGCCTCTCTTCATTCTTAATATCAGCAGTGAAATATCACTTAATATCAGCAGTGAAATATCAGAGGTGAAAGATTTGTTTTTTTTAAAGATTTTATTTATTCATGTGAGAGAAAGAGAGAGAAAGCCCCAGTGGGGCGGGGCGGGGGGGCTGGGCAGAGGGAGGACAAGCAGACTCCCTCCCCACTGAGTGGAAGCCCATGGAGGGGGAGGGACTGGATTCCAGGGCCTGGGATCACGATCTGAGTAGAAAGCAGATGATTAACCCACCGCGTCACCCAAGTGCCCCACGGAGGGATTTAATTAGGAGTAAAATGCAGTGATTAAGAACATACGAAAAGAAAAATGGTAGAAAAACAGTAGAAAAACGAAATACTTATAAAACAATTTCCCTGCTGGCTTTGCCTTGAATCAGGTCCATCTGGAGTTGTAGGCCTCCAACAGACCTTGAAATGGTGAAATGTTTTGACTCTCTGGCCTTGCAGACCACTATATCCCATTGCAGATTCGCAAAGAACAAAGAAAACGAATGGGATCCATTTCTTCCAAATTTAGGCAGCCTGCAATGCAAAGATACCCTTCCTAGTGACACATCCAAATGAACTCCATCCAAAATCAAACCTTTGCATTTGTAGACCTTTTGTGGGTACAAAAGCTAATGAATAAATTCCATGACTACTTTGCTTCTGGTATGCAAATTTTCTTTGGCAAGTTCCCTCTCACAAAAATCTCACTGAATTTAATGAAATTGAGGCAACAGCCAAAAGTTAATACCATTTAGATGCCAGATGCTACAATCACCATTATTGTTTGATTGACTTCAAAAAATAGCCCACAAAATACCCTTGATCTCTTGTTTGGTTTCTGGGAATTTCAGAAGAATTCTAGTTAATGGCCCAATAGCATGCATCTACCGTTACTTATTTTTTCAGCACTGGAAAATACTAAAGTCGTTGACATTTGAAATGTTCCACGAATGACTTTTTCTCCCAATATGGACTGATTACAATCTGTGCATTCTTTTAATAGCTGAGTTGTTTAATAAAACAATAGGATCAAGACATTGGATTCTCTGAACTCTGTAATCATCTCATTTCAAGCCATAACCCCACTAAGAGTGAGTAACATCCAATGTAAGAATTCAATCAGGATGCTGAAACAGCTTTCATTCTTTCACTAAATCTTGACCTGAAATAGGAGTTAAAAGTAACTGGCCAAAACAACTGAAGTATTTCTGATTTCTCGTGTACAGCTTCTAATCTGTCTTTGGCCTGTGCTTACAAGACAAAACAAACAAACATCTTGCATTGATTTTTTCTTAAGATTTATTTATTTATTTGAAAGAGAGAGGGCAGAGGGAGAATCCACAAGCAGACTCCCCACTTAGGGAGGCAAGGGACATAGACATGGGTCTTGATCCCAGGATCTATAAGATCACAAGGTGAGCCAAACCAAGAGTCAGATGCTTAACTGACTGAGCCACCCTAGTTTTTTGTTGTTGGGGTTTTTGCTTGTTTGTTTGTTTGTTTTTATTTTAAGACAAAGGCTATTAAAGATACAAAGCTGAAACATAGATCTTGCTTTTGAAATTATATGTACTAGAAATGTACTAGAAACTATAGACTAGTAATAAAAATGTTTTGGAAAGTTCCAGAGCTTAAACTCACATTTGGAAGTAGAATTTTTTTTAAAGAGATTAAATCAAACATCATTGTAAAGGCTATTACATAGAACAGAGAGTGTCAATGTTGATTTCTCTTCATCTGGATTACAAAGCCTTAGCAAAATGATATGTGACTATAAACACAAATAAAATACCTACAAAACCTATCTGTTAGGTCTCTCTACCACAGTTTTACATCCCTCTCTGCATTGGTTTTTAAGACAAATAAAGCCAGATCTCACTCCCTAACAAAATAGATTCACCTAGACTCATTCCATAATGGCATGCAAATGGGCTTTCTTACTGGAGATAGCATCAGCTATTATGATGCTAACTACATATTAAAACAAGGCCTTCAGTGGTTTCTTAACAAAGCTGAAGAAATTTCACCCCCATTTCAGTGTAGATGACCTAGATTTTAGAGAGATGTGTAATTCTAAATAACAGAAATGTACCTGAATGTTTCTAGTCCTATCCATCGACATCCAGCAGGATGCCTAGCCTGCAGTCAGTACTTAGTAAATATTTGATAAATGAATAAGCACATATAATGGATCAATGAATAAATACTTAGATTGTTAACTATTAAGTGGTGGACAGCTTTTCACAAATTTGCATCTTTGAAAAGACGTCCCTGCCCATGCAGAGAATGTGATCTCAAAATATTTCATGTGAGGGTGAAAAAAACACCCCAAGCAGGAGTGTTTTACATCAAGAAGAGGGCTGGTGTCAAAACTAGAGAAATAGAGAAATAATAATTAAGAATTATAGTTGTGAATATAGTTAGGGGTCTGGATGTGAAACATATGTAAGGGTATTGATTTTAGAGTCTGACAACCCTTCATTTTACCCTCGTGCTACCCCTCTATAATTGTTCAATCTTGGGAAAGTTAGTTAATCTCTAAGACTCAGTGGGATATACCCCCACCTCCATAAAGTTGTTTGGAATGTTAAACAGCTGGCGCCTAATAAATATGAAAGTTGTACACTTCCTGCATATATATGTGTGTCTGTGTCTATGTTGCTTTGATTAATTAAAAGGCCAATTTCTCTAAAATTTGTATTCTTGGATTTTTTAGAATTTCAAAACATAGAAATGTGTCTTAATTAGAATAGGGCTGATGAGAAACACAGTTATCTGGCTAAGGGTAGAGGCTATTCATAAAACAAAAGTTTATTTTAGATAGACAGATAGATATAGATATTAATATCTCTATATTTAGACCGTAGCATAACACTTAAAATATTTTAAACCAAGCATATGGGCTTCCCACATTGTAGTTTATTTTTACCATGTTATGATTAATTCTGAGCACCTAAAACAGAATCTTAAACTCGAATGTGACAAGTCAGAAAAATGAAGGGCTTTTTTTTTTTAACCCAAGATTTCATAATTTAAAAGGTAACCTTTTGGTTTACATGATGCCTGCAAGCAGTGACAGGGATGTTGACGACATTAATATCACTATTTCTGTCACTAAAATCTATAGCAAATACATTAACAGCGACAAACAGAGGTAGTTTTTCAGAGAGCTTGCTAATTGCGTTGCTGCTGTGAACTTAGTTTTGTGGTGTTAATATATAAAAGCCCAGAGCCAGGAGGGAAGCATGAATCCTGGGAAGATATGTAAACAGGTTGGCAGCTGCTTTTAAATCTATATACTTGTGTTTCTATGACATTTTTCCCAAATGGTGATCAGTGAGACAAAAGCTATCTGAGAGAGAGAACGATTTCCCCAAAATCCTCCAGTTAATATCAGGACCTCAGGAGTAGAAGAGCAGATGCTCTCCGATGTGGAATGGGGGCTTAACTGAATCTTATTCCTTTGGAATTCGGCTGGGTCTATCTTCCGTCTGCCAGTGCCCCACAGGACAAAGAAATCTCCTGTGTTCAGCACACAAGTTCTTGATGATGACATTAGGGAATACCATTACGATGATGGCCTATGAGTGGGGATGAAGCAAGCTGGGATTCAGACCCCAGAGCCCTACCTGCAGAGCCTACATCCCAAACACCACACAACAATGCATTCCTGTTAAAGGGCAAACTTACCCACCTGAACTTCCTGGTTAGTTGAGGACATGTGATTTTCAAGTCTGAATAATTAATAATAATAATTTTAAAAAAGCACTCTGTTTCCACTGTAAGAATAAATACAATTAGTTATATCTCTTCTCCCCACTTTTGCTGTTGTTTTGTTTTGTTTTTTAAATAATGCCACTCAGAATCCCAAATGTTTAGACCCAGAAGGAATTTCCTCAACTACTTACTCTCTCTTTCTTCTTTATATGGGAGAAAAAGTTAGGTAGGGAGATGATAAGTATTATGAGGGCCCGTTCAAAGTCATTCATTGGTTGATAGTCCAAGATCTCTGGTCCCTACCAGCGCAGGGTGTCCCAAGGATGTACATTTCCTAAATGCCAACGTTCCTTGCACACCTTCAGAGAGAACATAAAGACGGCATTCACTACATTTCATTGCCTTAGTTATTTTCCAAGTTGTAAGAGAATAAAGACATTTTGTTTAAAGCGCCATGCTACACCATTGAGCAATGGCCATAAATTCAACATTCTTCCAAGAATTAATCTAAGAATAGGAAAGGACAGACAAGCTTTCATGTGATAGTACAGCCATACTGTTAAAAAATGAAACTCTCCAAACAAAACAAGTATTGGCAGTAAAATGTGGGGTTTCCCCACCAATTTTAACATCAAATACTATATCAGGAAACCCCAACTGTCGGTGTCAGGAACGCGAAAAGGATTCATAAGCAGGATGTTAGAATTTTTGCCTTTTGCTAGGGTTCTTTTTTCCCCCCCCCTTTTATATGCCATTCTTTGTAGTTGTCTGAACAACAAAATATAATCTTAACTTTACATATTTGACTTTGTGATTAATTTGATTCATGTGGAACTTAAAGGTAGAAATATATCACACGACCCATAAGGAATCACTGAGGGTTCCTAAGGTTATTTAAATAATACTCATTCTAAATCCCCACATATTAGGAATTGCCCTAAGGTGGTAACTGAAAAGTTAAGAAAAAAGAAAATGACTCATGACTAATTGCAAGTTTTATATCTAAGATTTAAACTGAACAGAACAGTAGAGACTTTGTTCTTACCAACAATATTTCATGCACTTGAAGCAAATGGAATCAGAATCTGCTAAACATCATATTTTAATCATCTCATGTCTATATTGAAACAAAACTTAATACCATTTTGGAAAAGGCGTTCACTTGTATTTTGATTTAAAATGCATTCTAAAAAATTGACATAAAAATGTAAGAAATCAAGGTGCCTGGGTGGCTCAGTCAGTTAATCATCTGCCTTCGGCTCGGGTCATGATACTGGAGTCCCAGGATGGAGCTGGGCTTGGGCTCCCTGCTCAGTGAGGAGTCTGCTTCTCCCTCTGACCCTCCCCTGTCTCATGCTCTCTCTTTCTCTCACAAATAAATAAAGTATTTTAAGAAAGAGGAGAAAAGCATAAGAAATTACCAAAAATCATGCAATATAACCTTAGAAACAATAATGGAGTATCTTGATACATCAATATTTTTCATGAATGCTAATTAGAATATTATATTCCTTCTTTACCCTCAATGGGCAAACTATGTTAGTTCCTTACAGTCTACCTTGGATTATGTTTTACAATGCTTAGACCACATAGATCATAAAATCAGACTGTGGGAAAATAAATAGGAGCCAGATGAGTATAAGAGACCTTGCTCTGAGTTTGGATCTCTCACTGACTCTCATCAAATGTATGACCGTGGCTTAGTGGCTTTGCCACTTTGAGCCTTGCCTTCTCCTCTTCTACATAGAGGGGGAGAGTAAAATCTATTGCATGTGCCTATTTTAATAAGCATTAAAAGACCACAGGGCTGGTGTTCAACACTGATATTCTTATTATTAGCTAATCCTTCCTCTTTTGAAAGGGGAGCATCTGAGTGCCGGGGGTAGAGATGCCTAAGCAAAGGTCGCAGGCTTTCAGGTAATGCAGCCAGGTGACTACCACCCCCATAAACTAGTTAGCTTTGTTTCAAATGTGCCTTTCTGCCAGGTTTTACACTTATGTTTTATGGAGGGCTGGGAGAGGGAAGGATCTTTCAATATTTTTAAAAGATTTTTTATTTATTTATTTGACAGAGAGCAAGAGAGGGAACATAAGCAAGGAGAGTGAGAGAGAGAGAAGCAGGCTTCCTGCCAAGCAGGGAGCCCAATATGGGGCTCGATCCCAGGACCCCAGGATCAGGACCTGAGCCAAAGGCAGACAGCTAAAGACTAAGCCACCCCGGCACCCCAGGATCTTCCAATATTAAAAACTGATTTGATTTCTACTCTTAATAGCTGAGTTCCTGAATGAGAGGTAGAGTTGTCTTCCAAGGATGAGACATGTCATGAGGCTTGAACTATCAGGATATGTCCCTTCTGCTAATTTCATACATCATGGCTCAACTCAAGAAGGCTGTCCACTGATGTGTTATCAGTAGGGAACATGATTTCCAGTACAGGTAAGAGAATGAGAAGGTTGAGGGAGAGAAAGTAGAGAACAAAGCAAGAGCTTATTTACAACCACACTTGGCTGGGGCAGCAAGACTGCATTTGCAGACCAAGAGGACCATAGGCAGCCTGCTGAGTCTCATGTCCTCTGTGTAAGCCTCGCCCACCTCTCTTCCTCCTCTTTCCCTAACATCTTCTTTTCTCTTCTTCTGGCTGTCCAGCTGACACCTCAGGGACACAGAGGTGGGGGTTCTCTTCTCTGCTGCCTCTCTGCCTTCCTTCTTCTTCCATAACATTCCCCTCCCTTCCTTGCAGTTCACTGAGACATTACCAGGAAGACACCTCATTCATTCACATTAAGGTAAATGACTGATTATTCACTTTTAATCTTCCGTGGCACATGTGCTTAGAAACCCAAATAAATCTCTAATAGATCACGTCCCAAGCATTGCGAAGGGGATAAGTTTTCAAGCGGTGTCTGTTCTCCACTTTGAAAAATGGGGAGCACAATGAGTCCAGACAAGCTAACTTCGCACAGAAGACATGACGGCTGTGGCACCTCTAAATGGGAAGTTATCTGCTAGCCCCGCTCCCACGAGAAGGCTGGTCTCTTTATTTACAAAACTCCTAGGACTCATGGGATTTGCTTTCTTTTAGCTCATTAAAGCTTTGATTTCATTAAAAAAAAAAAAAAGCCTTGCAACATTCATTTCTCTGCTGGAAGCTCTTTAAAGATTTCACGCTCTCTTCTGAGTTCTGTTCATTCCACACGGGTTTCCAGAGTCTCCACAATTCACCCACCACCATGGCTCTCTTCCCAACAGCTGGCCTGCACTTCGCTGTAAGGATTCCCCAATGTGGAGCTGGGTCACTTCACGGTTGTTAATTTACAGCACCACAGGTGTATTTCCAAATAATTCATCAGGGTAATGGAATCCACTCATACACCCAACAAGTTGTTTCCCCAGATTCTATTCATTGGCTTGCCTTCTACATGGGCCCCTAGCAATTACTCTCAGGCTATGCAATTGTTAATGTGGTCTTCCCTGCGAAAAGAGAAAAATCACTTTGATGACTGTGTTTCTCTTCAACCTCCAACAGTGATCATTGGCTGAGAGCCAATGACCAAGAATGTTTTTAAAAAGATGTGATTTTTTTAAGGAAGATTTTCATATGATAAAGGCACACTTAAGATTTCCTTAGCTTCTTTTGGGAAGGTATTCTTTATCAGGTAACATGCCTTGTATATATTCAGAAAAGAAGGGCCAGATCATTATATGTATCTGTTTTAACAACACTAAAGCCTCAGCTCCAGAAGGGATTGCTTATTTATCTTGTAAAAGCTTTATGGCTATCTAAAGATGCTGCTAATGTAGGTCAAAATACCTTTCCGTGAACATTTTGAAGGTAGAATGCTAATGTGCTCTCTTATTACTCCATCGAAGGGAAATGAAATTTAGAACTGAAAATGTAATGCTCCAATGTATCCAACAGAGACCAAAGAAGGATTACATTCATAGAGAGAAGTTATCACTGAGACAACAACCTGCCTGTATTTGTTTAAATGAAAGAAACAGATTGTTCAAATACTGGGATTGCCTAGGATGCCTGATCATTGTGGGTTCCTCTCAGACACTGTGAAATGTTCAATAAGACAAAAATGTTACAATCAGCTAATGTTAGGAGAGGAAGCTGAATTTATCACACTGGTTTATTAATAGACTTGTCAGACTTTCACATTAGTCGATCTAGTTTTTAAATGAAATCTCTTCCATTTGCCATTGAATCACAAATTTGGGATTAAAATGAAAGGCAACTGGAGGCAATGGAAAGAAATCTGAAGCTGGTACCAGACATGCAGTCTCTGGTCCAGCTGCCACTGGTAACGAGCTCAGCCATCCTGGACCTCCCTTGCTTTATGGGCTCTGACGATGAGCTTCCAGACAAGGTGATCTATAAGGCCTTTCCAGTCTTTACAAGACTCTAGGGTTAAGCTGCCATCTATGCCATTTACCAGTGTTAAAGATTCTGGGATGATAAGGAAGGCATTTGTTGCCTTAAGTTGCTCTAAGATGGAACACCAGCTTTGGTCTTTTACACCTGTCTGTATCCTCTGGTTCACACCTTAGCCTTGATGTGGATTTAGGATTTCTAATCCCTGATTGTATGCTTCCCTTCATACCATTGGGGTCTCAAGAGACACATTCTAAATTATCTCATATTTTAAATTATTAAGCCACTGCTATTGTACTCACAGTTTTTAAATGACTATTATAGATAATAATGACCATTATTATTCCCTGATGGTGATGAGCTGGAATATAGCAGTCTTCATTAAAGATAAGTGAGTACATACACATAGTGGCCTGAATACATTTGATTTTCTGGTTATCAGAAGAAAAATAAAAATATCCTTACCCTACTTAAATAGTTAGGAAAGAGTTGTGGAATTTTCTTCAGTTTGATTGTTGTTGTTGATATTTGTTTTTTTAAGCCATGATTTAGTTAAAAAAAAAAAAAGGTTCTCTGCCATTTAAAAGAAAAAGATCATTTCTAGGATGCAAAGGATTTGGTGAGGTAATTGCTTAAGACTACATGCCAATTTTGGTTTTTTAATTCACTATATTTGAGACTATATTTTACACACAGACATACAACACACACACACACACACACACACACACACACACACACACACACACAATCAGGCTCTAGGTTACATTGACCAAGTCCTAAATTAAAGGGAAAAGAAGAATAAAAGCACTGAATTCTCCATCTTTCCAAAAAGGAGAATTAAAAGTTGTTCTGCACTTTGACAATTACATAAAGTTTGAAAGTTCTCTTGTTAAAGATTAAAACAGTAACTGAAGA
Source organism: Taxidea taxus jeffersonii (assembly GCA_003697995.1). Classification (NCBI taxonomy): domain Eukaryota; kingdom Metazoa; phylum Chordata; class Mammalia; order Carnivora; family Mustelidae; genus Taxidea; species Taxidea taxus. Next base: position 88,988 of record RCUC01169475.1, on the reverse strand, counting down.
ATGAGAAAAAGAGTAGGTACCTTTCGAATTGTTGTGGAAAATAGAAGAGAAAAATTAAGAACGAAAGTAAAAGTATAAATCGGGATAGCAAATGTAAACCAGGCATAATAGCCAAATAAAAGTAAAAGGCCTAACTTCTCCTTTCCCAAGGCAAAGACCATCAGAAATCACTGAAAATGACAATCTCATATTTTATTCCTCACAAGAAACATTTAAAAAGTGAAATATCACAAGAAAATACCACACACAAGGCTCTAGAGGACAGCTCCCTTTTCCTTCTACACACCACCCTCCAAAAACCCAAGGTTAAAATATTGACATCAGTTATATTTACAGTAATGATTACATTTACGTGACAACACATTTGTTTATAAACCTGTCATTGGGGGCACCTGGGTGGCTCAGTGGGTTAAGCCTCTGCCTTTGGCTCAGGTCATGATCTCAGGGTCCTGGGATTGAGCCCCGAATAGGGCTCTCTGCTCAGCGGGGAGCCTGCTTCCCCCTCTCTCTCTGCCTGCTTCTCTGCCTACTTGTGATCTCTCTGTCAAATAAATAAATAAAATCTTTTAAAAAAAAACAAAACAACAACAACAAAAAAAACCTGTCATTGGCTCCTATCACAGTATCTAGAATGTAATCAGAATTCAGTAAATATTTGTTGAGTGAGTTAGTAAATAAATGTTTGTTTTTTTTAACAAGAAAACAATTAAGTGAAAAGTAAATTTATATTGATAAAGTTTACAGACAATAGGAAGTCTATAGTAGTATTAAACTGTTATGCTTTGAATAGTTTCAGAATATCTTAATAAATAATAGAATTGCAATCTTGGACATTCTTCATAATCTTAGGACATTCTATACTGTCTGGTAGATACATGTTGTGCTCAAGTTAGAGCAAAAAATTGTGTGGCTAAACCCAATGACGGCTGTGTGAGAGTGATGGGAGAATGCCACCCAAAATGATCCTGCCACCTACGACACCACTCTTCTTGATCCTTTATATACCAGGCTCTCTGCCCAGGGAATGTGCCTCATGAATGCAAACTCAGGTTCTCTTGGATTTCAGTCTCAGTTTAGATACATTGTTTTGCATTATTAATTAATAAGTGTCATTCATAACCTTCCTTGTTTTATTTGCCAACACCCTAACCCCCTACTTCTTTTATGTGCATAACCCCCACGGTCATGTCTCCATTTTTCTGAACCCGCCTCATGAGCAAGTTTGTGAAGGACCATTGTTCCCTGCTAAGGAATTCATAAACCAAGCTAGCTTGAATAGGGAAGCAGAGAATTCTTTTAAGCAACATCCATCCTCCCCCAGTGTACTCCACTAAAATTGAAATGGAGTGTGGGTGAACAAAATGGGTGAAGGGGGATCAAAAGGTACAAACTTCTAATTATAAAAAACAAAAATAAGCCATAGGGATGTAATGTACAGCATGGGGACCGTAGTGAATAGTGCTGTATTTCATATTTGAAAGTTGCTAAGAAATTAGGTCCTAAAAATTCTCATCACAAGAAAAAAAAATTGTGACTATGTGTGGTGATGGATGCTAACTAGACTTCTTGTGGTGATCCTTTTCCCATGTACACAAATACTGATTCATTAGGTTGTATACCTGAAATTAATATAATGTTAATTTCAATTATGCCTCAGTAAAAAAATTAAGTAAAAAATAAAACACAATAGCATCCTTACTGCATTTTTATCTGTAGAATCATCCCCTTTCTACTCAATCTGGCTCCAGCCAACAGTTTAATCTTCCTAAGGAGTTTTCTAATGGTATTAGTTTCCTATTCTAAAACCTCCAGTCACTCATAATGGATCTCCAATTTACTTTTGTCAAGAACTGAGAAGTCATCTTTCAAGGTCCAACTCAAAAAGTACTTCCTCCAAGAATTCTGTTTCTATTACCTATAAGAAAAGTCATCACTGCCTACTTGGAACCCGCATACATTCTGTATTACTCAAATGGTACTTATAAAAATTAATTAATTTAATTTAATTTTTTTTTTAATTTGTCAGATAGAGAGAGCGCAGGAGCGAGCACAGGCAGACAGAGTGGCAGGCAGAGGCAGAGGGAGAAGCAGGCTCACTGCTGAGCAAGGAGCCCAATGTGGGACTCGATCCCAGGACGCTGGGATCATGACCTGAGCCGAAGGCAGCCGCTTAACCAACTGAGCCACCCAGGAGTCCCTAAAAATTAATTAATTTAATTTAATGAAAGGAAAGTTATTGGCAACCATGGGAACAAGAATAGTGAGAGATTGATGACAAAGAAACCAGTTGGAAAAATGCTGTACTGATCCAGACAATAAATAAGAGGGTCTGGCAGGCCCAGAATCCTAGGACCTAGACTAGAACAAATCAGAGTGGCTGGATGTGAAACAACAAGTGTGATTTGACACCGCATGCTAAATGATAAGGTCTGGGGTTAAGGATGACTCCCAAGTTGCTCCCTTGGAAGAGTCGGTGGGTGATGACACCATAATAGAAGGAATATCTTTTCAAAAAAAGTACAGCTTTAAGACTGAATAAAATGGCTTCTTTTCTGGACATCCTAATTTTGATGGACCATATGGCATTCAGGATAGGAAATCTAGTAGGTGATTGGCAGGGATTTGGTTTAAATAATGTAGCTACCTTGGTCACACTTTGGACTGTTTTGATCTTGTTTTGGGGGTTGTTTGGTTGGTTTTGTGTGGGTGCTTTTTTGTTGTTGTTGCTGGTGTTGGTGTTTTTGGTACTGTTCTGACTGAGTACCAGCTATAGGCAAAAAGTGATGGTCAGAGCAACAAGAAATGACTAGATTTTGTGGTTCATTAGATCAGGAAGGAGGAGTAAATAACTCTTTTGTCACACAGAATAACTGTTACCCTTAATGCCTATGTAAGCTGCTCAGTGGAACTAGATTAGGATACTGTCCTATTGACATAGGTGTGATATTAAAAAGTGACCCGTGCTATAAGGAAATGAATATCATGTTCGAAATTTTTACAAACTTCTTCAGTCATAAGTTATATAAACCAAAATAGCCATGTTAACAACATAAAAGTAAATTCAGCTGAATTAGATTATTAATGATTCAAACTAGCATCTTCCCACTTTTAAATCTCACAAGATTCCCATTACCTTTAAGCAACATTTTCCTCACACCAAGAGCCTTTTAGGAGCCCTCTATCACATCCATCTGGCACCAGGGTAGGAACGTTATGGATCATCGAGACAGGTTGGCTAGAGAGGTAGATCACTTTTGTCAAAGAAGAAAATTTAAAGACTCAGAGGATCATAACTCTTATCCTCTACAGTAAAAAATGGCATTGTTGATGATTTAAGAACTTTGGATGGTGCTATTCAGCCAAGATAATTATAAAGAATACCCCACTGTGGAATATTATTCCATGGGTCTGTAAATTTTCTGTCACTTTCCCTATTTCAGCTCATCTTACACATCAAAAAATTCACACCGTCCATAAAATGGAAGATATGCCATATAACAGTTATATCAGAAAAGATCTCTTATGTGAAATCACTTCATAAAGTGCCATTCAAACATGAGGGATTAGCAGTTATTTTAGCCCTATCACAGCACTAGTGCCCAGGTCTCCAAGATTTAGAGTCAAACTCTCATACCCTTTTGCTAAGCTCTTAGAAATAGCACACTGAATTGTAAAACTCATAGAAAACAATAGCCTAGAATTATGATCACGAGTCACTGGACTTAATATTTACTTCCAGTTGGAACAGTAATAGAGCCAACTCTGAAATCAGCACTTCTTTTCTACATATTGGCAACTCCTTTCAAATATCATCTTTGACCTTGAAGTACGGACTCAATCTCTTCTTTTGGATGTCACATTAGTATGGACTTCCAAATTACCCTGTCTTTCACCTCTGAGCTTCAGAGCTACCTGAAATATAGTTTTTGTTTCTGGAGATGCAATGCTGGCTGTGGAGATGCACAAAACAAGGAACGCAATTGTGAGGATGAACTATAGACACTATTTTAATTTAGTTCATTTAATTCTCGATTTTGTTTTGAGGTTGTTTTCTCAATCCTTTCAAACTTTTTCTTTTCCTTTGGGAGCAATGTAATTCAAGGGGAAAGTGCAGTCTGAACACTTAATTTGTGTTATTTAAAGAATAACTATGCTTCATTTGCTTGTCAAGGGTGGTGGTTGCTGTTACTGTTTCAAACAAAGAATTTCTCACCTTTATTTCAGGGTGTCTTCCAAGTATGACATTCCCCGGATGCACAGGTATTTCCAGGAAGAGGAAACAAAGTCTTTCTCCATCAAAAATGAACCACTTGACTTATTACCTGTCCCTTTTGTTTCAACATAATATTTTCAGGGGCTAGATTGTTCTACAATTATATGTAAGAGCTCTGGGGTATTTGGAGTTTGTAAGTTGAGCAAAAATGAAGAATGGATCTCTCCATTCACTTTTAAAAATTAATCCTCACAGTAAGATAGACAAGAATCAACTTGATACAGTTCTTTAATCTCATTCCCCACCTTGTGTTAATTTCCAGTGCTTTGGGACCTAAACAACTGAATAAAGAACAAGCTAATTGATCATTAGCAAATGAGTAAATTCTTTCCCATATAGTTTAGACTATGGGTTAGGTCTGGTGAGTATTTTTTGTAATACTCTAGGGAAATTATGTGGCCCCTGAAAAGGTAAAATATTTGGTGACCCAGGAACAGGGAGAATATAATCCTGGATGCTTTTCGGGGGAACACCAAGTGTTTGATTTGCAGTATGTCCACTTAGAAAAACTAAAACTATATTTCTCAAGATTCCCTTCACTGCTGAGTTCTGGGTTGGGAGTAGAGCAGAAGAGACCATTTGTACAGGATTTAGAATAGGAATGGGAAGCAGGATTCCATATCCTTTGCACTTTGGGAGGGTCTGTGGGGACATCAGCTGTTGTGGCAGATCAGACATCTTGTTGTGGCTCAGCTGGTCTGCTGGAGGAGCAACCAAATGTGGCGTCTTACTTCCTTCCTGCTCTCCTCCTCCAGCCTACCCCACAGCTGGGGCAGCCACATATTTAACTCCATAAAGAATGGTCCCCACCTCTCCTGCAAGTCACTTCTACCACCAGAGATGGAGACTGAGAGGTAGCAAGAGGGAGGTAGTAAGGGGGTTCCAGTCGGTCCTTGTGGAACTCCCTCGAACCTTAGGAGTTCTAATTTATCCATGTTCTTCCAACTTTCCACCCATCTTTTCTTCCTGCCTGCCTGCCCTGTGGGCTTCAGGCTCCAACACCAGACATGGAAACAACAGCCTCCCTTCAGCTGCTTAACCAGCTCCCACGTCCCAGCGATCCGCTTCTTCGAGCCACCCCTGCGTACCACACACTGCAACTGTCTTCTTCATGACCTTTCTTCGTTGTGTATTTGGCTCTTCCCCTACTGTCTGCCTCTCAAAAGCATACTCCATCTTACAGGCACAACGCAAGCCCCATCTTCTGCACAAAGGCTTCCCCGATACTTATGATAAAAATTAATCACTTTCTCCTGCACGTTCCCAAAGTGCTTTTGTCATATCTCTCTTCTCACATTGAGCACCTAATGCATCCTGCCTGCTATGGCACTTCTGTATATCTCTGTCTCCTCTTATAAATTCTTTAAGGACAGATAAGATGTCTCACTCATATGTGTGTCCCCAAAAGCAATGATCATGGTGCCTGATGCAAAGCTGGAGTTCAGTAAAAGTCTGTTGACTTGAAGTCTGGTTCAGTTTGCTTTATCCTCGGGCTATTTTGGGTACTGCCTGGGCTGTCACCATGACTGTATCTAAAAGACAACTTCAGCCTCCCAGGCTTTCTGCTCTTGTTTTATCTGTTTTTATGATATGTTCCTACATAGTCTCCGGTTTATGCCAGAAGCCAAGCACTTTGGTGATACATTTTCAGTCAGGTTAAATGTTTAGCACTTTCTTTTTTTCAGGTGTAAAGGCCCTCACTGGAGGTGTTGAGTTTTCTTGTGCTACTCTGTCAGGAAATTGATGAGTAAGTGACAATATCTGAAAAGGGACTTTGTACATTTCTGTAGCACAGTCCCCAGTACCTGGCAAATTCTCATGAAATGTGAGCCAGTGATGAAGCGAATACATGGGTGGATTTCCTAATTATTAAAAGCCTAACCAAGGGATGAAGCCATCAGGTAGATGTATAGCATTGCCGTTTTTAATGACATGACATGAGACTCTTCCACAGGCACGTAGGCAACTTAGCCACCAAGATAGAGTCAGACCAGCAGGCAGGGGCTTTCTCTCCTTTGAGTGGCATTAGTTCATCATTCATTTCGAGTTTGCTATCGTGGCTACAAAACTCTAATTCGTGGTTTATTAAAAAAAACTAACATTTCATTAAATAGAGAAAGTCTCAGAAAAACCTGTGGAAAGGGGTATCTAAGGATCTATCGTCATATGGATCTGTATTGAAAAGTAATATCTTAAATAGTTGTCTAATCTCGCTATTATAATGAACATCTTATAAGAATTCTTTCAGTTCCTTTCTGTCCATGAGCATCTACAGGAAGTTGCTATGTATTTCAGTAGTTAATAGGTACATTTTGTCTTTGAGGTTTTCCGTCTCAAAACATTTTTCTCCCCAAAGAAAGCTTTATGTATGTGTCTCAAGAAACCAAGGAGAAGTCTAACATAGAATAAGAATAATTACCTATTTTCTCAGTGTGTCAGGATAAAAATTCTTCAGGGAATTTTGTGTTTATGAAGGAGAAAAAGAAGGAAGGAAAACAGACTCCAGAACATTTTTAAGTGATTAAAAGAGCGAAACTTTTACTCAAATCCTCCTCTTGTGAATAAAACCAGGAGAAGAGTAGTTTATCTAAAAGCCATTTTTCTTATTCAATTTCTGTCCACTCCTGTGCAGTGCCTAGAATGCTAACTTTGAGAGGTTTCTCAGGTAACATCTGACTGCACTTTAAATTTCTTAAATTTATTCCAGTAGTTTAAGTATCTTCACAGCTCCTGCTTGTGTAATCCAGGAATTACAGTATTTCTATTGCCTGTTATCTAACAATTTATCCTAAAATTAAAATTTAACCTAAAATTAAAGTTGGGGTACTCAGTCAGTTAAGCTTCTGACTCTTGGTTTTTAGCTCAGGTTATGATCTCAGGCTCATAGCATTGAGCCCCACATCAGCTCTGTGATCAGTGCAGATTCTGCTTTGGATTCTTCCTCTCCTTCTCACTCTCTTCCTCCTTTCTCTCTCTCTCTCTTTCTCAAATAAATAAATAAAATTAAAGAGTCAACAAAATTTTGTAAGTCATTCATTTGGAAAAAAAAAAACTTACATTGAGTAGAAACATGGACTCTGGTTGACAGTTTAGGTTCAGGGCACAGGGTCACCCATATTAGTAATGCATGTCACACGTGTTGTACTTGAAAATCCCATGGACACCAGGAGTCAGGAAAGACAACGATGAGAGGCTTCTGTCTAAATCAAACTTTGAAATATCATCAGTATTCATTAGAAAAAAAATAACATAGAATAGGAGAAGATCTCTCATACAAAAGATACAGACTGAGCAAAGTTTGAGGTGTGAAACTCTTCATGCAGCAGAGGAAATATGAGGCATAGATGATGCCAGTCAAGGAAGAGGAAGAAAGTTAGACATGTGGTATGAGATGGAGTGTGTCTTCATATGTTGGAGCTCTAACCCCCAGGACATCAGAATGTGACTCTATTTGGAGACAGGGCTTTGAAAGAGGTGATTAACGTATAATAAGGCTGTTTGGGGGGACCTTACTCCAGTATGACGTGGGTCCTTATAAGAAGAGATTAGGACACACAGGGAGATACCAGGGATGCATACACACAGGCCAAAAGCCTTGTGGAGACACAGGGAGAAGAAGGCATCTTCAAGGCAAAGAGAGAGAACCTCAGGAGAAAGCAACTTGCTGACACCTTGGTCTGAACTTCCAGTCTCCAGAACTGTGAGAAATAAATATATATTGTCTCAGCACCCCCAGTACAGTCTGTGGTACTTTGTTGTGGCCACTGGAGCATACTAACATATGGGACTGGGGACGGAGGCTGGGACATTTTCATGGGAGGTCTCACACACCTTTAGAAGTCTATGTCCTCAAGGCTAGGGGGAATCATTAAACAGTTACAAGTAGGAAATATGTTATAGTCATAAATAAGAAACTAGTAATAGCTTAAGGATAAATTTTATTGTATAAAAATGTCACTCTGACAACTGTGTACAAAGATGGAAGATGTGGACAGACCAATAGTTGAGTCAAGTGATAATGAGGGTCTTACAGGGGCAGGAGTAGGGGTAGAATAAGGTGAGAAAAGGGCTGATGAGAGAGATGTTTCAGAGACTGACTCAGCGGAAGCTGGATCCGGAGTTGATGTCACATTTTGGCAACAAGAATGATGTTCAGATCTGCTTTGATATTGGGACCTGCATACCAGAACTTGATAAGCATGTATAGAATGAATGAATGTATGTATGAATAATGATTGAATGAAAAGAAAAGGCAAGCCAATTGCCCTATTCATTAGCTGTATACCTGAGAATAAATCATATTACTCCAGACATAATAACATTCCTACCCCTATAGATTACATTTGCTATACACTGAAAACACAGACAATTGAGTACTAACTCTGAATATATATGTACAATATTCCTACATCCTTGTGTGATTTGTACATTGTCTTCTTTCCTATCGGTATGTTGATTGATCACTCAGTCAATACACAATATGCAGAGTTTGGGTTCAGGAGGGTTGCTATAAGGTAACATCAAATAGATCTCTGCTCTAAAAGGGCTTTAAAAAAAATCTCTGGACTACAAAATCTTTATTCTTTGAAATATAGGTAGCAAAGCAAAAGGCACCACAAAGTATCAAAGGAGAAGCTGGACTGGTGTGGCCCAGGTGGGCATTGTTCTGAACAGTTCAGGGTAGACAGAGGTCCCTAAGAACTAAACCACAGAGGAAAATCTTAATTGAATTGCAGGACTTAAACGGAGCATTGAGGGATGGTAGATTTACAAATATAAAAGTCTGGGGCGCCTGGGTGTCTCAGTGGGTAAAGCCTCTCTGTCTTCAGCTCGGATCATGATCCCAGGATCCTGAGATCGAGCCCCACATCGGGCTCTCTGCTCAGCGGGGAGCCTGCTTCCCCCTCTCTCTCTGCCTGCCTCTCTGCCTACTTGTGATCTTTCCCTGTCAAATAAATAAATAAATAATCTTAAAAAAAAAAGTCTATAAACTTGCTTCGTTCCCAGAATTTCTTTTTCTTTTTTCTTTTAAGATTTATTTATTTATTTGGAGGGTTAGGGAGGAGCAGAGGGAGAGAATCTTTCAAGCAGACTTTCCACAGAGCAGGGACCCAATGTGGGGCTCAATCCCACGACCCGTGAGATCGGCAGGGGCCCCTCCAGAATTTTTTAAAAAGCACAAACGGAAATTAAAAAAAAAAAAAAAGCATTACAGAAGACCCATCTGCGTAGTGTAGGTAGAAACATAGACATCATCTCCTTTACCAATTTGAGTTTAGAGCAGAGGCCAGCAAACTGGTCCATTGGCCAAATCCAACCTGTTGAGTATCTGCACAGCCTGTGAGCAAAGATGGTTTTTTATATTTTTAAATGTTCAGAAAAAAGCAGATTTCCTCACATGTGAAAATTATATGAAATCCACATTTCAGTCATCCTCATTCATCTTTCCATACTGCCCAGGGCTGCTTCTGTGCTGCAAGGGTAGCCCTGAGTAGGTATGGCAGAAACCACGTGGCCCACAAAGCCAAAAAATATTTACTGTGTGGCCCGTTACATGGCCTTTTTCCAACCCCTGGCTGAGAGCAAGGAGAATAAGATCCAAAACCTAGATTTGTATTGTCGTTTTGCAAATACTGAATCCCCTATACCCCACAATGTTACAGCAGTGACTGGAGCAAACAGGACCCACATGTGGCTCAAATAAGCATTCATAAAATTAGCATTTTGCCCTGCGTGCTCTATGGGAATTATGTTTCAAGGACTGATAAAGGCTGTCACGTGGGGGAAAAGAAGGTGTTCCTGGATAAATGACTCTTAGCAGAATGATGCTTCAAGGCTTCGATATGCTAAAGCTGAATGATGGCGGTATGAGTTTTGATCTACAAACATTTCTGAAACATGTTCTACCCTGGTATTTTTTTCTACCTTATGCTACGCTCCATATAGGGCACCAAGTGGGACTCTTATGCCTTGACATAGCATTTGAGGGATGTTATATCCATTGCATTGAAGATGGTGATGATGAATAACATTCATTAACTACTCACTGAATTATTGGAAAATTCAACCATCAAATCAAGGAATGCATGATATTCTATGGAGACTTTGTAATCTCAAGAGTTGAATTCTTATATCAACACTGCCAATGCATAACATATACTCCTTGAAGACCTGCAAGAAGCAAATTCTTGGCAAAGAGATCCAGCTTCTGAAGGCAGAGAAAGTCTACAGGCATTAGCGCTGCCCGTTTAAAGCAGACCAAAAGGGTTTAATATAGCAGAAAGCCAAGGTAGCTAGGTTATCAACCACCACAGATTTCTCTCAGAGCCTCTAATCAGCAGGACCACTTGGAAAAAACAAACAGCCTGCAAGGGATAATCACTGCTTGGAAGTCAAGTCATGCAAAATATGTTCCCTTTGTGTGAATACTGCAAATCATTGAATCGGCTCCTGGTAGAGGCAGCCATTGGGGCTGGTATAATTATCTCACTTACTGATTTCTTCAGTTTGGGATTATTCCGAAAACTTTCAACTTCTTTTCTTGATTTTATATCATGGAGAGAAGTGCTGACACATGAGGGAGCAGGATAATAAAACACACTGCCAAAAACAAGGAAAGAAACGCTGCCAGTTTGTTAAATGGCTTACCAGCGTTCGCTGGATTATCCTGCTGCATACTTTCTCTGCAGTGTTCATTCGCACTCCCAAAGGAAAACGCACATGCCTAGAAAGCATCAGACTCTGTGGTTTTAGGAACGGCTGATTAAATCATATACAGAACTATTTTCTCCCAGGTGTGTGGCTACAAAGTGCAGGGTGTCCAGGGACTTTTGAGGGTGTTGGGAGATACCGACAGATCAGACTTTGGCAGCTGAGGTGACCCTGAAACAGGTGTAGTTATAGCCTTTTGCTATCTATTGGGATTTCTCTACAATTCTTCACTTCCTTGTAGAGTGTTATCCCTTTATCAAGAAGAAAAAAAAAAGATTTGTAAATGAAGACTTTCCTTGTGGAGGAAAAACAGGATAAAAATGCAGTTGTGGTAAGGCTATTGTGAGGACTGAGTGAATTTTAAAAATATATATTTGTGTGAAGGGGGGGAGCACTTATGGTTTTTAAAATTGCCTGGCACAAAGTAGCTGTATAGAGGTATTATCTCTCTATCATCGATCTATCATCATTATCAGAGAAATTTCTGTTAAGAAAACCTTAATTTAAATCTCATGCCGGTGGGGCACCTGAGTGGCTCAGTCACTAAGCATCCGCCTTTGACTCAGGTCATGATCCCAAGGTCCTGGAATCAAGCCCCATGTCTGGCTCCCTGCTCAGAGGGGAGACTGCTCCTCCCTCTTCACCCTGCTCATGCTCTCTCTAACTATTTCTCTCTCTCTCAAATAAATAAATAAAATCCTTTAAAATAAAAATAAATGAATAAAAATCTCATGTCATAATAGCTCTAAAATGATCCATTAGGCAATTTCTGATGTTTATGTTATGACTAATATTCTTGAAATATGGCAAATTTAGTGTCAAAGAGACAAAATGTGTCATCCTAGCCTATCATTTTCGTACTTTTCCTATAAAATCGAAGGACTATCGGCTAAAATACCTACAGAAAATTCTAGAAGGAAACAGGAAGTGTGTGATTTGCCCTCAGAGTATCCCAGTGACCTTATTCTGGCAGAGACACTGATTTATGTTGGCCTCTAACTCATAATCAGTTCTAATGATCTGAGTGTTGACCCACTAGTGAGCCAATCACTATATCACATTTTCCCTAGACCTGGACCATGGTAGCAAGTAACTCAAGCTGGTCAAATCAGAGTGGATCTCAGGTCTTGAGAGCACTACTGGAAAAGTGACATCCTTTTTGCTGCCAGCTCGAAGGTAGTTAGGTTTCTGGGGCTGTAGCCATCTTGTTACCATGAGGACAACTGTTTGAGATTGACACCAGTCCATGGGAAAGTCGGAGTTGTGAGGTGGAGAAAAACTGAGTTCTGCTGGTATCCTTTGAGCTTCTAGATCCAGACCTACCATATATATGGTAGGACTATTCTATATATATATATATATTTTTTTTTTTTTTTAATAAAGTGAGCAAGGGGGACACCTGGGTGGCTCAGTGTGTTAAGCCTCTGCCTTTGGCTCAGGTCATGATCTCAGGGTCCTGGGATCGAGCCCCACATCGGGCTCTCTGCTCAGCAGGGAGCCTGCTTCCCCCTTTCTCTCTTCCTGCCTCTCTGCCTACTTGTGATCTCTCTCTCTCTCTCTCTGTCAAAGAAATAAATAAAATCTTTTTTTTAAATAAATAAATAAATAAAGTGAGCCAGTAAATTGTTGTTTTTCATAAGCCACTTTGAGTAAATTACAAAGATGAATTTTAGATGGAAGAGAAACCAAAAATTATGCATTAGAGCCTCACTGAAAAGGATCATGGGGTTTATTGATAAGACTGGAAGAACAGTATAAAAGAATTTTATATTCTAATATGAAAAGGAATCAAAGAAACTATCAGGAGTAATGAATCGAGTATGAGCCTGGCATAGGTTTACCCATCTTACCCATCCAAATTATGAAGTCAGTAGTTGGCTCCTATTTTTGGCTTTCAGAGTAAAAATTATAGATCTGAACTTCCTGAATTTTGTCTGCATACCCCTTAGGTTATAACATTTAGTATTACTTTGAATTTGTGGTTACCTTTTGGGCTAACCTTATCATACCAGTAGCACCCAGAAGACACCAATGTTTTTCCTCTTTGTACTCATAAAGAAATGAAAGCTCATCTTAGAAGGCATCTGTAACTGTTCCAGTTGTGGCCACATGTACTCATTTATTGAGTCAAGAAATACTTAGTGGGAAACCATCCTGTGTCAGGCAGTATTGTCAGCCATGCAGATACAGCAGTGAGCAAACAGACAGACACACCTTCCCTTGTGGAGTTTACATGCTAGGAGCGGGAGGTGGAAAATAAACAAGGTGAATTAAATAAAATGTAGGTGTGATAAATGGTGACTTACATGAAAGGGAGAGAGGGAAAACTGGGGAGGGTAGAAGGATGGGTTACAAGCTTACCTGGGATTTGGTGTATCTCACCAAAGAAGGTGACATTTAAGTAAAGACCTTAAGGAGGTCGGAGAAGAGCACTGTAAGCAGAAAAGACTAGCATGTGCAAAGGTCCTGGGATGGGAGCATGCTCTAGGAACAGCAAGGAAGCCTATATACCAGAATGAGGGAGGGGAAAAGCCATGAAAGGTGAGATCAGAGAGTTAATGGTGCTGGGAACTGAATGGAAGAAGAAGGTAATAGATTCAGTAAAGCCGTGTAAGATGAATAGACTGGACACTCAATTTTTCTGAATGAGCGGAAACCATAGGAAGTTTTAAGCTGTGTGACTTGATCTGACCTATATTTTAACAGGATCACTCTGGTATTGTTAAGAGAGGCTTAGGGTACAGAGCCAGAAATAGGGATACCAAGCAAGAAATGATAACAATAATTCCAGTAGGACTAAGAATGCCTCAGATCAAGTTGGTTGTAGTAGAAGGTTAAGGTGGCAAGGAATGGGAGACCTTCCCTTTGCTGTCCTGCCCTCTTGCCCTAGCAGATGCTAACCCTTGATGCCCAGCAAGGTTTAACCATGAGGTCATTACATCCACGGAGCCTTCCCTTGAGAGTATGGCTATCAAAGCCCTCTTACAACTATTTCCTTTTTTACTTATTTTTTCCTCACAAAGCTTCGGGTTGTTGGAAATTAGGATCTATGTCTTGGTCAAAGTTATAACACAATACTTTGAACAGTGTTATAAAGTAAGCAATCATAAATCTGTATTTAATGAATGACTGAAATCATATTTTTATTTCAGCCTTTTAGACTTATCAAATCCTGGGGCACATGGGTAGTTCAATCAGTTGGACATCTAACTCTTGATTTTGGTTCAGATCATGACCTCAGTGTGGTGAGATTGAGCCCTGTAATGGGCTCCACCCTGAGCATGGAAACTGCTTGGGATTCTCCCTCCCCTCTCCCTCTGTCCCTCCCTTGCTCATGAGCTCTTGCACTCACTCTCAAAAATATAGATAAATAAATAAATAAATAAACTTATCAAATTATTCTTTCTTTATTTGTAAAATGGAATAATAACTTCCTACTAATTTTTGATGAAGGGAATATATGCATCTATACAACAGACCCAGGCAAAAAAGAGCCACATAGACACTGCCATAACTCACCAATCTTTAGTTTATACAGCTAAAGAAAGCTTTACTATTTTTTTACTATTTTTGCTGACTTTCTCTCTAACTTTAAAAACTAATTTTTGCACTTTTTTACTTAAAGTACCACTTTACCTTTTTAAATATTTGCTTTACCTTTTAAAATATTAGCTGAAGGACAGAGATACAACTTTGAATTCAGTGAGAAATAAGCCAAACTTTTGCAAAAGCTTGCTTATACAAACAAAAACAGTTTTGCGAATCCCCCCAAAGGGAGATTGGGTGCTGACCTAATCTTGTTTGCTTTCCTATTCAGTATTCTTCCCTACCAACCTCCCTCAGGGCCTTCAAAGGAATTACCAACTACACAAAAAAACTGCCTTGATGGTCATGCTTACTTGGTGTTTCTGGTCTAATGGAAGAGTGATATTGAAATAACAGTAAAGTGCATTTTTTCCCTTTATTTTGATAGCTTAACATTTTGAGGAAGTTTTTCTTTCTATTCTAAAAAAGAATCACATAGAAACAACAAATTTTGAAACAACAAATTTAATGCTTAATAGAAAAAAAATACTGTAATACTCTTTGGAAGAAACTGAAATAGCCATTATTTTAAGTAATAGTGGTTTCTAATTACTGGGGACTTACTACATGAACTAAACAGTAGAATGAATACATTTTCTCATTTACTTCCCTCAAGAAGTCTGTGAAATGTGTACTAGTATTATCACCGTTTTGCATTTAATGACTCTCAGGCTCAGGGTGGTTAAGTAGTAATTTGCCCAAGATTATACAGCCTGTAAATGGCTGAGCCTTTACACTAACAACCACATGATACTCATTTCCGTCCAGAAGTGCATTTTCATTTTTATATTCCCATAGTCTGAGTCTTATTTCAGGCTCTCACCATCTTACTCTCCAATCATTGCAGTGGACCTCCTAACCAAAGTGAGGGGAATAGAAAGTTCTAGAAATCCCTTTCATTTTTTTTTCTCCCTTGTCTGTCATGTAAAACATGCTCAAACTATCTTAAAATGTTGCTTTGATCTGACATCCTCCCTACACATAAAACACTGATGATTCTCATTGCCCATGAAACACAGGCCAAATTTCTATGTCTGATATTCAAGGCTCTTCATCCTCTGCCTTGGCCTACTTATCTAGTCTTTTCTAGTAGTTGGCCTCCACACTCAAGGCCACAGCACAAGATGCGGCACTGAAAGCCTGCTCAGCTATATGCAGTGACCCTGATTGAAAGGGCCTGACTGGAGGTCCATCTGTCTGCTCTCCATGTTTGAAATGTCCCTTGGGCTCTTCTGCTCTATTCCCATTTCATTTCCTTCCAATGCCTCCCACCACCATTTGTCTATCCAGATCTTGTCATATGCAAATGACTGCTCAGTTATTCATCTTTGATAATGTCTTTCCTGATCACCTTGGTCAGAAACAATTTCCCTTTTTCAGCATTCAGATAAAATTTATTTTGAACCATATATAGGGTGTTATCTCACATTGCTTTGGATAGTAATCTGTCTAATCTCCTTTACTAGATTTCAATCATCTTGAATATAAGGAATTGCAAGAGTCTAGTGCTTTAGAAAATAAAAAGAAAAGGAAACATCCAGTGGCACAGCTACAAATGTATGATTCTATTTCCATGCTACATATCCATCAGCTCTGAACTTGGCTTCCATGCAATCATCCTGGTCAGTCACAATAACAAGAGGAACGTGAAGGTAAAGTGAACACTGGTACTCAGGGCTTCAGTCCAGAAGTAATGTACAATGTATGTTACATCTGTTTACAATTTATTGTGTAAACCAAGCGATTGGTCAAGGTTAACGTCATGAAGAGTAGGAACTTTCAATTGCACCAGGGTCCTGAAAAGAGGGAAGATAATACATATATTAACTTTACCAGGGACTACCACAACCATATCAGTGCCTAGGGGGTCTACAAGAACCAGGACCATGACCTAATTCTGCATTTAATGACTGAGTCAAAACTATCTACTTGTACTTCTCTACCACAGTCAATATAGAAAGATGGGACTGAGCAGGTAAGTCCATATCCTGCTCTGGCTTCAGGTGTCTCACAACCATTAAAGCATAAAGCAAGAGAGACCAAAGCAGTCATGCCAAGGCAGCCCTAGTTGCCCTATGACTGGTTAACACACAACTAACATTGTCCTGCTGATAATTAAAAGGAAGGGTCTGGCTGATGTCCTAACTGTGGACTGATCCTAAATCTCAGTGGCATACAAAAATAAGCACAAATTTCTCACTCATACATATGCAGGCCAGCTGGAGATTAGCTGACACAGGCTAGCATAAGCTAAGTTTGGGTATATACTTCAGGTTGGGTTCAGCTCTTGGAAGAGCTCCTCAAAGCATATGCATATTCCTCTTGTGATGAAAGGTAGAGCACAAGATTACAAGCCCAATTTAGCAAGCAGAGATTATGCTTCTGCTTGAATTACATCTGATAACATCCATCTGATCAAAGTAAAACACACAGCCAAGCCCCAGGTCGAGGGTGGGAAAGTCTACCCACCATGAGATAAAACAAGTCACAGGGCCCAAGGGAGAGAAACTACACTCTTCCTATGGATGAAGTGAGAAGACAATGAACATATATGAGCCATGACCTAATCTACCCCACCCGATGTAAAAGAAGAAATAAAATGTGGATTTTATGGTAACATATTTGATGTTCAAACAGTACTTCCTGCAGGATCTCTCTAAGCCACAAGTATACATGTGCCTTTGGCCATGGAGCTATATTCAAGTTGTGTCCTTTGACTTCCCAGACTATATTTTTGAAAGTGAATTGACTGATGTCCTTCCACTGCCAATGACACAAAGATAGCGTTGGACCCCTAGGAGTTTGAAAGCTACTGTGATTTCTGGCAATCTGGGGAGCTGTGTGGCACTCCAAGCCTAAATTATTGGAAGCCTGTGTGTCGGGTGTGTTGTGAAAGTCATTGGCAGTAGCACCAATATTACACAGCACTAGCCAAAGACTCATAATGCAGGGGACATGAGCTATAGTAGGAATTTTGAAGGGGGTAGACTCTTTGTGCATTTACCAGCAGATCAAGGAGAGGGGCTTCAGCATTTCCAGTCTGACAATGCCCTGGAATCATATAGGGTGGCACGTGCTTACATACATAATCACAGTTGGCAGGATCTTAAGTATATAATGTCTGCAAAAATTCCAATATATTTAGAATAATAGGGGCTGAGGAAAGAGAATAGAGGCCTGACACAAGGAGATGTTAATGAAAATCAGATGGTAGGGCAGAGTCCTAGGAAAAGAGAATGGTGTGTAAATTATTTAAAATTACCCATTTGGACAACTCTTATTTATGCGGAAGGCCCAAGAAAATTAAGACATCCACATGTTTCCAGACACAGCATTTAACTCAAGGGAAAAACCACAGTGTCGTATGCAGGAACAGAGGAACTGCAGGCTCTAACTTCTACTCGATTTTGCTCGTGTGAAATGAGCAGGTCCCAAGGATCTGAGCAAAGCAGGTTAGAACAAGGAGCTGGGCTTGAACATCCCATCCCACTCATTGTGGTACTAAGCTCTATAATTTACCAGTAGGGGCATCATTTATACCCCCCATATTGTGCACTTTGTGGTGAGCTCAATTTTCACTCTCTAGTCTAAACAAATGCCTAAAAATGTTCTGATGTGGGTCCTGTCCCCACGAAAAGAGGATGTGAACTAGTCATGCTGGACTGAGCTGACCTCCCAGGGTTTGTAAAATGCATCCTCTCTTCAGCTGTGAGAGGTGGAAGTAGAAGTAAGCAGGTGAATGCCCTTCCCTACTGTCCTACCAGCTCCCTACATGTGCATTCAGCACCTGCATGGAGCTCCTTGCAATGGTGGGAATGTTCTAGATCTACACTGCAGCTAAAACAGCCACTAGCCACATGTGGCTACTGAGCACTGGACATGTGGTTAATGTGATTCAGAAAATGCACTTCTAACTTTACTTCACTTTAGTTAACTTAAATTTAAATGTCTACATGTGGCAAGTGGCTACCATATTGGAAAGCGCAACTCTAGAATCATAAAGTCCTCTGAGCCTCTCTACTCTTTTAAGTACTCGGAAACAGCTCGAATGGCCCCCATTCTGCAAACTCACACTCGCACTGCCAACAGTTGAATGCTAAGGAACAAACAGCAGTATCTTAGAAGCTCTTTCAGTACTCCAAAAAAAAAAAAAAAAAAAAATCTGCTTCTGGGCAGACATCTGACTGTGTAACCATAGCAGAGAGACAATTTAGTTCAAAATTACGTGCCACCCTGATTCTACCTGGCAGGTGCCTTCTGTGCTGGCTTTTCTATCTGCAAACTTGAGAAAGATGACAGGGTTTTAAATGATTAAATCCTCTGGGCCACATTACTTAATTATACAGTACATCCAGGGATAGGCACATGGGTCTTTTATGGTAAATGATATGACGGTCTTAAAAACTCATTAATATGTCATTAACCAAGCAGACATTTACTAATTAAACAATTAGCCCCTCTGTTCTTTTCCTTTGTTCCTCCTAGAGATGCTTGGTTGCCCAGATCCCCAATTTAGCAGAAGGTCCCCCCCTTCTTTTCCCAGAGAAAATCGCTCATAAAGCAAACTCTGAGACTAAATGCTTCACCAGAATTTTTTTTCCAAGTTGGCTACAAAAAGAAAATCAAAGCTGATTTCCATAGCATAAATTAATGTGGGTGTTTGTCCAGTTTAAATAAATCATTCTCATCTGTAGATCAATTTTATATCTATGTGTGCGTAATAGCATCCACCATAACTGGCATAAACACTGAAATAGCAAGATTACCTATCCCAGTTAAATAAATACACACAGACAAGATTAAGGACTTGAAATGTGTTGTTATGATTCATCATATAATATCAACAGCAAAGTGATGTGCAATGCTCTTAACTTTTTCTCTCAGATGGTTTTTAACAACCATGATGCTCTTTGCTAATTTCAGCTCAATCATATTTTTGTGCTGAAACTATGCTAAGCTGTAAAGTACAAGAGAGAATATCTACCATATGAAAATAAAATATAGCAAACGTCTTTTGAAACAGAGTTGTGTGTATTAAAAAAGCAAAGTTAAAATGTTCTAAATTCAGAATAGGAATTTCTGAGACCATTCAGGAACCCTGCAACATACGCATATTGTTTTGGTTATGCATTTTGGCCATGTATTGGTTATGCACTTTACGGTTCAACTCTACAGCTTTGGTGATTTTTATAAATATCTGGCTGACCTCAAGTGTTGAACGTTAGCAAAGGAGTGAAAACTGGGTCATAATTGGGATGGTCTAAGTTACAATAAAAGAATATAGTAGAAAAGTAGAGCTCAGGTGGAGAAAGTTCTAAAGCTGGCACATTTGCTAAAGTTGGTTGACTATCTCCTGTCTTCCTAGGTTTTCCATTGGCTTCTCTTTCTGCTTTCCAAGCCAGTGGACGTTCTGCCTTCCAAAGTCCAGAGCAAACATTGGCATAATACCCTTTATGATAAGAACAATAGATAACAATCTCAAGAGGTCTAATCTTATCGAGGATGAGCCCCCTGATTACCCTCTCTGTGAAATGGGCTTGGAATGGGTCTTAGGAACATTTAGAACATCACCCAAGCCCCCAGTAATCCTCTTGGTATATTTATAGATTCTCAAACTTTACCTCAAACAAGATGCAGCTTTACAATGAAATTAATGAATGTTAAGCTTCAGGACCACTCACTGGCACAGGATCTTGAAAGTACTGGGAGTAAATTCTAGGCTGCAAGTAGAAAGCATTCTTTATAAATATTTTAAATAAATTTCCTAAAGGGATCTCAGAAGACAGAGGCATAAATTTTCAGTGCCCTCATTACTTGTTGGGATTTCTTCTCCCATTCTAAATAAATACTAACATTCACATGAATTTATATTTGTAACTTTGGATACTTTTCTTAAAGAGAACTCAAATTATGTAAACTTCAGGATGCATAAAGTCTGAGCCTGTTCCTGACCTAACCAATATGTTCACTGCTAAAATTATAGACCTCTCTTGCTAGAGTCTATTATAAGATGCTATATGATTTAGCACACAGTTGTGTAATATGAATTGAGCATTTGAGTGTTTAAGAATATTCTGCAAAGAGCATTGAGATTTTTATAGCCTTTTGTCAATAGAACCAGACTGGAAAATTCTGGTTCTATGTAAAAAAAAAAAAAAAAATACTGGATTGGGGGACCAGAAGACCTGGTTCTCCTCACACCCTTGCCACTAAGTAGGTATGTGGCCTTGAGAAACTCAGTATCTCCAGCCCTTGCTATGCTCATCTGTAAATGGATGGAGAAGTAGAGAGGGGACAAGACCCTTGGTACTCGAGTGTGGTTCCAGGAAGCATTTTAGAAATGCAGAATCTCAAGCCCCCACCCAGATCTTCTGAATTAGAATCTGCATTTTAACAAGATCCCCAGGATATTCATATTCACATTAGCAATTGTTGGAGAAGTAGAAACACTGAAATGGTCACCATTAAAGCTCTTCCAGGTCTGAAATGTCAATACTGAACTGGATAGAAGGGTACATGAAATTAACTGAAATTTTCGGGGAAAAAAATGCAGAATTAAACTTTTCCTCAATTTTATCTTCTCATCACATTCTCTCATCCCCAGCCACTCTCAAATTTCCCTTTCATTCCCTTTCATCCACAGTCCTCATGTGCCTATTACCCATATTGTTTGATTCCTCTGATTGTTTAGGATAAATTCACAGGTGAATTCAAGTTTTGCTCAATCATTGCAATCTTTTATAGCAACAGTTCAAAAACTATGAACACTCAAGAAAAAAAAATCAAATTAAAATGATATACTGTCTTTAATTCACAAGGACTTTTCTGTACAAACCAAAATACAGATGATAATTCAGCTCATAGGTATTTCCCCATGTCCTTTAAAATTCTTCCCCCCCTCTTCTTTCTTTAACAATCATATCTCCACACTCTGTAGAAAAATTACATCAAAATACTCTCATATTAAACCAAGTGAGCTTCGGGAAGTAAAATGTTTGAAGGTATGACCCACGTTTACTGGAAATGACATAAAGCTGCCCAGTGACAAGCCCCTTTTAAATGCTAACTTAACATTACAAGGCCACAGGGATGTATTTGGATTAAATAATTCTGTTAAGCATAGGAGCTATAAATTTATAAGAAGCTTTCAGAGAGAAAATGTAAGCCTGCAGAAGATTATATTTCTTGTTTGTGCAGCTAACAGGTACTTACCTGCATAGGTAGTGATTCTTGCATTACATGCAAATAGGCTTAGAGATAATTTAAGAGCTCTAATCAGTATATACATTGGAAAACTTTGATCCCTATGGAGGAAAGTGGACGTCGTCAATAAACCTGGTTCTGACTTGCATTAGTCATGGATTCAGAAAACTGTGAGCTCAGATTCCAGTAAATACCTGTAAAACAGAAGAAAAGCCATTTGACATTTCAACACTGGAAAACATTTGCGTGAGAAACTTTTTCATAAAGAGAAGATCAATCCCCCTTCTACTGACTAAAGACAAAATTAATTACCACAGTTGGCAGGAGATAAATGGTTCCAATGTACAGAATTGTGTAATTATAGCAGCTGCAGAGCTGGAAAACAGCTCCTAACTTTGAACCTCAACCCTGACTTGACATTTCTCCCCACCACCTTCAGTTCTGCCACTAGAAGTATGTTGAAAGTCCCCCCATTTCTTCTCCATAATTACATGTTGGGGTTCAGAAGTAATCACCAGCTCCATTGCCTACATGAAACCTTATCATCCTCTGGTTTGCAAAAGGTATGGTGTATCATCTTTTGAAGTGTTGAAATCTCTAGAGAGAAAAAATTTATTAGGGGAGAGTTACTGTTATGGCAACAAAATTAATTCTGCCACAACATGTCAAATCAATCACGCTCCTAAGGAGAGGAGTCAGAGCCAAGTTCAGAAATGGACAATATTCAGTATCAATTTCTTTTTTCTTCTTCTTCTTCTTCTTTTTTTTTTTTTTAAAGATCTTATTTATTTACTTGAGAGTGAGCACAAGCAGGGGGAGGGGCAGAGGAAGAAGGAGAAGCAGACTCCCCACTGAGCATGGAGCCCAACTCTGGGCTTCATCCCAGGACCCTGGGATCATGACCTGAACCAAAGGCAAGTGCTTAACCAACTGAGCCACCCAGGTGCCTCTCAGTATCAATTTCTTCAGTGTTACTTTAGGTTTGAGTAAAGCTAAGGTAAACACAATTTATCTCACCATTCTAGTGTTTCTTTCAGAACAACACTGGCTGGACAACAAGAGGTTAAGAAAGGAAGAAATATGTCAAGGAATCTTTTCTTCCCTCACCCTTTTTCAAAAGGCAAAGGAGGTTGTCAGTTAGGCTCTGTGGAGATTTTGGTTCTGCCTTTGAAGCCAAGAGGAACGTTTTTAATCTCATCTTTAATTTTAATCCCTTAAAATATGTAAGTGATTTAGAAATGTACAAGTTAAATTTGGCAGAAGACCCTACTTGTAGAAGTAAAGCCATTTCTTTCAACTTCACAATAATGAGGGAGTTCAAAGCTGGCTACCTAAACTCTCTAGATACCTCAGCCACAAGCTGCAATCTACTGATTTTAAAAGATCCCTTTATCGAAAATGTTTGGAAGAACAAAGCACATGGCATAAGCAAGGGAAGTGACAAGGTCACCATCAAAGAAATACCCTCATGCTTGAAAATCTATTTACAACTTAACAATTTTTAGGGAAGTTTTTATTTTTCAAAGGGAACTGCCTCTGTTCAGAGTCCTATGTTTACAAGCTGCTACTGAGGGCTCAAATCACTCATTTAAAAAAAAAGAGATTTATTTAGTTATTTATTTGAGAGAGAAACAGAGAGAGAGTGTGTGTGCATGCACATAAGCAGGGGGAGGGAGAAAGGATGAGGGAGAATGCAGATGTGGGGAGCCCCAAGCAGGGGCTTGGTCCAGGTCCCAGGACCCTGAGATCATGACCTGAGCTAAAATCAAGAGTCCACACCTAACTGACTGAACCACCCAAGTGCCCCTCAAATCATTCATTTTTGATGTACAGCTGCACCAAGATGTACAGCTGCATTTCTATTGTTTGGAAACAATATTTTTAATGGAAAGTTATGAATGACTACAGCAGCTACGTCAACCTTACCTATTATATTCCACTGGTTTTTATGCTTTTTTGTTTCATCTTTGTTGTTTTTCTGGGAAGTTTAGTTATTCTTCTTGTTGAACAATTTACAAGAAAATACTTCACTTGTTACTTTTGGGAAGACTGGGTACAGGATTTTTAAGGTGATCTACTCCTTGCATACTTGGGATTCTCATATGATTTGTATCAATTAAGAGAAGATAGGTTTTGATCAACTGTGGCATATTTGTGCCCAGTAATGGTTGTTTCAGATACTATTTCTACATAAAGAATAGATAGCTAAATCACCGCACCCTTTACTGTGCTCTTGAATTCCGAAAGTCAGAATTAAGGAATGGGCACCATGAGAGGCGTGCCTTGCCTCTGCGCCATGATATCTGGGCACTCAGCTGGGGAGACTTAACACTACAGGTAACTGACTGCCTCCAGGAGTCATATGGAAGTTCGTTCATACTTGCAGCTGGTGGTTGGCTGTCAGCTGGTATCTTAACTGCTGCTGATCAGAGAACCTACATGTGGCCATTCCATTGGCTTTTCAGGCAACATCCCAACAGGGTGGCTGGATTTTAGGTCACAGTCCCAAGAGACAGGAAGTGGAAGCTGCGAGTCCTTCAGGCCTGGGCCTGGAAACTGGCATGGCTTATTCATGCTATTGATCAAGCCATCAGAGTGCAGACTACAGGTGATATATATCACACCTCTCAACTGGAGTCATGTCAAGAATTTTTGGACCACAGTGGTACACTCATTCCCTCATCAAAGACAAGACAGTTGGCATTTACTCCAGACTTCCTGTGTCCAATTAGTTTTGTCTGTCTGATTCCTATTCAATTTCTCATGGCCCACAACTTGCCATAAAGCTATGGCTCTTGCCTCTTGCACTGTTTTCACTACTCTTCTACTTCCTTACTATCCACCTATATCACAATCTGATACAAATCCTCAAATATTTGCCCTAACTTAGTAGTTACCAGTCACTATGCAGGGAGGAGATGGTCTTTGTTGGACGAGAAGGAAAAAAAGCATAGGCTTCACTAAGTAGGAACCAGAAGAGGAACAGCTAAGGGACTGGATATAAGGACTTCCCATAGTCACTAAGACCCAACACAAAGAAATCATTCCAGACACTTTTGGAGAGAAGCCAATACAAATCTAATTCATCTCTAAGTGTTAATTTCTTATAAACTTTAGTGTTCATTGGCCCAAATAGGTTATCATTGCCCATAGTAAAAATACTTAAAACTTCTTATGGCAATAATATAGAAATAGGATCAAAATTCTAAAGATGTGATTTTCAAATGGAATTTTTCACCCACTGGAAAACTATAAAAAGTGTTTAACATACCATGTATTTTTTCAAATAGACATGTATAATATTTGCTTACTATACCACTAATCAGTGAGAACAATGAGACTGCATTTTTGGAAACAATATTTTTAATGGAAAGTTATGAATGACTACAGCAGCCACATCAACCTTACCTATTGTATTCCACTGGTTTTTATGCTTTTTTGTTTCATCTTTGTTGTTTTTCTGGGAAGTTTAGTTATTCTTCTTGTTGAACAATTTACAAGAAAATACTTCACTTGTTACTTTTGGGAAGACTGGGTACAGGATTTTTAAGGTGATCTACTTTGCATTTTCTACTCTACCTTTGCAATATAATCATGATTTAAAGTATGTTCCATGATCTAGATTTGAATTTCCAAACTGGTGTTTCTTTTGAATGTGGTAATGTGTAAGTGATTATAGAAGTAGCTCAGCTTTGCATGGATTCTATTTTGGGACTACATCCTAAGACTTTGGATTTAAGGAGAAATTCTTAATAATACCTCAGAGTCTATGATTACCTGCCTGTTAGATTTGCCATATGCAAGAAAGTGAATCAACATATCAAGGGTTGTGATAATTTTTAGAAAAATAGAAGGAGATTGGGGAAACTATCTTGCAAGACTAGATAAGCCAGAAAGACAAATATCGACATTGCAGTAAGAATTCACTAAATTGAGAAAATTTAACAAACTCTCTAGAAACATTGTAAACTAGAAATAATGTTTCAACTTACACTTTATAGAAACCGAGTATCTTGAGAAATTAATGTTCTTTCCAGAGGGGAAGAGAAGCTTAGGCTAAATGAAGGTCCACGTACTCTTCCCCCAGCAAACACTAGATCCACTGGAGATTTGGTGGCCACTGTGGTTTTAAAATTTTTTGTAAACTCTAGAAAGAAGTCACTATAGGGATGAATGAAAAACAAATCGATTTTGCAGTTAAAGTATGCCACTGTAATATCCAAAGGGTGGAGAGCTTTGGAAGTGGACAGTTGCCAGAGTGAATGGCCCTGTAGGGTCCAGCCTCAGGAAGTGTGCATGAACTCAGAGCCTGAGGCCTCCATTCTGCAGCAGATTGCCCGACCCTCTTAGAGACAACACAAGATAAGAGTGGAGCATCCCCAAGATGGGTAGGTCAATGAGATGATTCTGCTGTTGGCCATCCCACAGAAGAAGAAGTTAGTACAAGAGGATCAGGGTTATAGAGATATACTGACACACGTTAAACTTCCTCACAAAGCAGGGTCAGGCCTGCATTATGTTTAAAGCTAAAAACAGGAGAATGAGGGAAAGAATAAAGCAAGCTATCTGGTCAAGTCAGCAAGAACCTGCTCAGGTTCTTTTGCCCTTCCCACATCATTTCCTTACCCCTGGTTGTTGAACATCTACAGGGTCCTTCAGATAGGGTCTTTCAGAAGATCCCTACAGTCATTCAGGAGCTGTCTTCAGATTTTATTTATTGATGCTTAATACTTAGTTGATGTCATGTAGTTCAATGGTTTTATGTGATGAAGACCCTGGATTTTAGACCACGAGGGCAGACTTCCCAAGCTCTCATCTCACATTTTCAGCTGCCTAATCAAAATCTTCTACTGGATGCCCAATGGGCATCTTGAAGTCAACAATTCCAGGAACAATGCAGTAGTCACTTCTTGTACTGAGGTCAGAGCTCCAAAAGAGGACTTTGGTCCTACTGGGGGCAGATTAGTAGATTCCTTACCTTAAATCAAAGACTTCTAGGCCAATCCAGAGTTTGGAAACTGAGTTCAAGAGTTTGCATCCAGGCATCAAGTCTGCTCACAAGTAGAGTCACTGTGATTGCCTCCTTACCTTCACACTCCACCTCACATGTGAAGGACAGATTGAACTTCAGACTGCCCTGGATTAGAGAAAGGAGAAGGCATTCCCACACCTCCTTCATATGTGATTAAGAGGGCTAGTGTGTTGTCACACCTACCAGGGATATGAACAATTCAAGTGATGAAATATGAGATAACATAGTCATAATAAATACTGTGGCAATGAATTCCCATAAGTATGTCTATGCGTGACCACATGTTAACATACTTGCTGAAACAATAGCTAATGTCCAGTAAAACTGAGAAATACCCCAGCTGCTGCTGGGGAAACATGGAAAAGTGCCACTCTTAAAATGTTTATAGAACCACAAACCTTTCACATAAAAGAATGGAAAATACTAGATATTCTTTCCAGAATAACACACATATACATAGGTTTGGAAATGTCTCTTATACATCCAAGGGTTTCATTAAACTCCTAAAGTCCTAAGGTCCAAGTAAAGTGTTTGTGAGTTTAATTAGCATGTGCATAAAGAGAAAAAGACAGAAAACAAAGATGTCTGACTCTGTACCTGGATATCACCAAATCTTTACAAAAGTACCTACCTGAAAACATGAGGCAAACAAATTTTTTTTTCACCAAAAAGAGAGAAAAATGGGAACCATCACAGTGCTCTAGAAGAAATAAGCAATGACTAGACTTCACATGACAATCAAGCTGCCAGGGTTGAAGGGAGATATATTGCTTCCAACATGGGATCTGGCCAGGCATAGGTAGTCAAATTAACAAATATTTAAATCCATCCATTGTGTAACATTAATTTTTCTCTCTCAATCTTAGGATGATGATTGCCTGCATGGCATCTATTTTTAACACTGTTATCATCTGTCTTTATAGAAATGTTTTGCTTAAGCCTTACAGCTCACTCTACTTTGTCCTATGCATCACCTTATACAGACTTAGTGCTGATAAATGTTGTTAAATCTGATAAAAAAAAAAAAAAGGAAGATAGGGTGCTTGGGTGTCTCATTTGGTTAAGTGACCCACTCCTGATTTCAGCTCAGGTCATGATCTCATGGTCGTGAGATGGACCCCCATGTTGGGCTTCCTGCTGAATGAGGAGCCTGCTTGAGATTCTCTCTCTCTCCTCCCTCTGTCCCTCCACTTCTCTTTGCTCACTCTTCCTCTAAAAAGACAAAAGAAAAAAAAAAGAAGAAGAAGAAAGTAAAAGAAGTCACCTTAGTTCATAAAGGCACCAGAGACAGGGCTGAAACTCAACACACGATTGTCTTGGGACAGCCCAGTTTTCTGTACACCATGTATGTGCCAATGTAGGAAAGTGAACCAACATGTGATGTCCCCACTTAATTTTCTGGAACTCAAAACCATCTTCAAAATTTGCTAACTGTAAATTTTAAATGGAGCACATCCAGGCTGAATAACCCTTTTATGACGGCATTCTGTAAGTGGTCCTGCTTCTCTGCTTTCTATTCTCTCCAGTTTCAAATATCTAATGGCAATAGACAGGGTTCGGAGCTATGGACCTCCACACATAACAGTACTGGAAGGAACTGGTTATATATGTTGTTTCCCTGATGTTTGTGTTCATTTATTATAATAGACTTCAGTAAAATTGAGGGCAATGGATTTGAATCAATGGAACACAGGAAAAAATAGATCACAGAAGGCTAAAGTCAGCTGATGGGGGTTATGATTTAGCAGGCAGATAGTGTGTGGTCACTGTAAGAGGAAGTGGGATATGCACAATTCATTCATCATTCAACAATTTGAACAATGGAAGAAAAAGAAAAGAAAAGAAAAAAAAAGAAGAGAAAAGAAAAGAGAGAGAAGGGGAGTGGGCAAGAAGGCAGGCAGGAAGGAAGGAAGCCAAGAAGGAGAAAAAAAGAGAGAGATGGAAGGAAGAGAGCAAGAATCAAGAAATGGTGTGTTCAGTGATTCCTAACATTGTTTCTTCCAAGGCTGTGCATTGGATTTTGAACATCAGGAGACAGAGAACTACTTGCAGTCCCTATCCTCAAGCACATAATCTAAATGAATCAGTTAAGTTTGCAATGCATAAAATTATTAGAAAGTAATACAAGAGAGGATAAGGTCAATTGCTAAGAAGTTTTACATAAATATAAAAATAGAATGGCCCAAATTAGTTAAGTGGAAAAATAAAAAAGTTATATGGATGAGGTGGAATTTGAACCAAGCTTCAAATACTAACATCAGGGACCCCTGGGTGGCTCAGTTGGTTAAGCAGCTGCCTTCAGCTCAGGTCATGATCCCAGCATCCTGGGATTGAGTCCCACATTGGGCTTCTTGCTCAGCAGGGAGCTTGCTTCTCCCTCTGCCTCTGCCTGCCACTCTGTCTGCCTGTGCTTGCTTGCTCTCTCTCCCTCTCTCTCTCTGTCAAATAAATAAATAAAATCTTTTAAAAAAAATACTACTATCAAGCAGAAAAGCAGCCTTAACAGGCTTGAGAAACTATATTTAAACTGGTTTGACTAAAATGGGGGAGTTTTGTTGGGGAGTTAAGGGAAAAAGTTACATGTGGAGGGTGGAGAAAGGTTCTGGGGAAATTTATTTAAAATGCACTCAATATGTCATGATGTCGGTAACTCCAGCAGACTGCTGAGCACAAAAAATAAATTGCAAAGCAGTGTGACAAGAGAAATGTGGTTTTAAAAGTACCAAATTCTGAGTCATGGGACTTGCATTCTATTTCTAATTCACACTTACTGGTGGGTAGTGGCTCTGGGCTTGGCCATTTGTAAGTCTGTTTCTCAGTAACAATGATGATACAATATCCTTTGCATAATTTATGAAGATTAAATGGCACAGTTAATCAATTCATGAACACTAAATAAGTTCTATGTCAATTTATATAGTAGCTCTCTGTAAGTTTAAAAAAGTTTTTTGCTAGTGGCATCTGCATAGCATTTTATTTCATGTGATTTTTGTATAGAGATATAAGTGACCTACAGCGCTGTGTGAGTTTAGGGTATATCATGTGTTGATTAGAGACATTTGTATATTGCAATATGATTACCACTTTGCGCTAGTGCACACTTCCACCTTTATTTCTGACATGACAGCAGAACTCTGGAAGTAAGATTAGCCTGACCATAGTAATAGAATGAGTTGGTGTGGGGAGAGACTGGAGTCAGATTGGTCAAGAAATAAAAGCAGAAATCCAAATAGGAGAAGCTGGGGGAATGAAACAAGATGAATGCAAGAACTGAGTGAAGAATGTTGATACCGCTGACCTAAAAAAGTTATGTCCAAAGGAAAAGAAACTAGGGACCCAGGTTTTTCTGTTCTTCTCCTTCACAAGATGGCTGCAGGAGCTCTAGGTAGTACATGGGGAAGGGCAAAGGGGGAAGAGGCATGCAAGCTAAGAAAAAGCCAAAGCTTCTCTGGAGGACCCACCCTTTAAAGTTTCACTTTGACTTTATTATCCAGAATTGCATTACTGGACCAGCCCTGGCCGGAATGTGACTAGAGAGAAAGGCACTGTGGGTAAAGTTTGAAGTAAGCAATTACTTGGGTTTGCCCAGGGCCTGTCCTCCAGGGACTTCTGAGAATCTTAAATGAAATATCTACAGATGCCTGGGTGGCTCAGTCAGTTAAGCACCTGCCCTAGGTTCAGGTCATGATCACAGTGTCCTGGGATGGGGACCGGCATTGGGTTCCTTGCTCAGGAGGGAGGCTGCTTCTCCCTCTGCCTCCTGCTCCTCCTGCTTCTGCTCTCTCTCTGACAAATAAGTAAATAAAATCTTTTAAAATACATGAAATATCTAAAGTGCCTATCCTACTGTCTACAGGAAACTATAGTAGCTGCTCAATAAAGTGCATTCCTAATAATTCCTAATTAAACTAAGATAAATGAACATCTACCAGGTAGCAAGCAGTGGCTACCTCCTGGAAAAAAATAACTGAATAAAATATGACTTCTGAAGGATTTCAATTCTATACTTTAAAGAATGGTGCCTTGAAAACCAAGTGAAAATACGTCACAGGCAACCAGAGAGTCAGGGAAAGAAATCATAATTTTAAACTGAATATCACAGGTTTAGAACTGAACTATGAGATAATTATTTTTTGAGATAATTTTATAAAAATAGAATGTGAGCTCCCAGGAGTCACTTCTAAAAACTCTTAAAGAATAAACAAAAAAGAACAGCCAAAGTTGGGAGGAGCAAACTTTACTAATGTTGTTATGAAAGTCAAGAAAAGAACATTTTTTAGTTAAGAAGTTGCAGTTTACTAGAACCAAATTCTACAGAGACGTCAGCAACCATAAGGACAAAAGAAAGATCTAGCAAAAATAACTTTATGGATGACTGCACTTCGGCAAAACCCTGGGTGCGCAAGTCACATTTCCAGGAATCAAAGAAGGAAAGATCGTTAGAGGATAGATACAGTGAGTTAAAGGCATTTATTTAAGACTGTAACACAACCGGCAGTTAAACCACAATGAAATAAAACCGTGGCTAGATGAGGCAGACTGTCAAGTGAAGAAAGGAAAGCCCAAGTGTGCTTGAGGGCAAGGAGGGAGGAATCACTGTGATAAGAAAGCTTTAAATTGTGGTAAAGGAAACAAATAAGCTCCAGAGTAAAATGGCTCAAAATAAAAGCTAGACAAAAGTGACCATATATGTGAGGAGCGAGTGCCACAGGGGAAAGGATTCCGGGTGAGAGCCTAGCATAGAGCTAGGGATGGCTGGGAGAAGGTTACAGTGGATCTCTGCTGGGATGAAGTTTGGTTTGTGAGAAAGGAGGATGTGAGAGCAGGTTTGGAATAAAACCTCAGGAGAAAGCATCAAGGACTCAGAGGGGATAAGTAGAAGGACTTCCAAGAAGTAGCAAGGGCCAAACTGTAGCTAGAATCAGTATCTGCCAGTCAACTCCACATCTTCTTAGAAAAGGCATTTAAAACCAGAGGATATCCTAGAAGCCTTTTCTTTCTTTTTTTTTTTTTTTTTTCCCCTAGTAATCTAAAGAAAGGCATGGATAGAGTAACTTCTGGAAATGTTTTAGGTTGGCAGTTGATGTTGAAGTCTTGTTTAAAACAAAGAGACTTTAGAAATCTAGACTGATCTAGACCGATGAGTAAGAAGCATCAAAACAAGGGATGTGCAGGTGGGAGAAGGTGATGTAGTCCAAGGAAGTTAAGAGATGGAGGTAAAATGGCTGGGGATGTGGGTCCAGAGGATGAGAGACACAGAGAAGCAGGTTCAATGGAGGTAAAAGAAGGAGAATGGCAGGTAATCGTCCTTGTGAGGAGCTGGGGGCTTGGAAATATTAGGGGTGGAAAGCTGGCCTATCACATGCATTTCTAGAGTACTGCACCAGTACATTGGAAGTAGAATGCCAGAATGTTCAAACAATGAATTCTTAACCCCTGCCTGATGAACTGACAATAGGAAGGCCAGTGTTGCTGAGAATGATGGTGAGTAGGAAAGAATAGGAACCAAATATGGTCATAATGACTGAGAGCATGAGTTCTGTACAGGTCCCAACTTGGCCTCCCAGCGATACCACATAACAGCTGTTGGTCTTTGGACAAGTTATTTAACCACAGTACACTCCATTCTCCTCCATCACAGCATGAAAATAATAAGAGCGGACATCTAAAGTATGGTGAAGGAGAAGGAAGGCATGCAGAGGGCTTAGTATCATCACAGCACAGAAAAATTGCTGGATAAATGTTAGGAATATCTGTAGGCCTATAAAAGCCGAATGCAGGAAGTCCTACAGGGCAGCAGTGATGATCTGGAGTTGGAAAAGAGACACTCAAGGGACCTAGAAAGGTAAGATGAGGAAATGTAGGGGGAAAGGGCAGTATTATGGTAGGACCTTTGAAAAAGCTGAGACTCCGTTGAAAATGGTGGAGGGAACAAGTGTCTGTGAACACACGAAGAAGAAGGAAGAAATGGTAATGACAAATAGGCTGAAGATATATGGAACGGCCCCGATATCTAGAAGGGACTTCTTAAGTCACAATCAAAAAAAAAAAAAAAAAAAAAAGAGAAAATAAGAGCCAAGGCGGGTGGAAGAAAGTACAAAGAAGAGACAAGCATGAAAATTTTAGCGGTCACAAGCCCTGGAAAGGATTAGAAGTTTCTATCTCCTCTCACCATCAAGACCTGTCAAATGCATCCACTTTTTAAAAAGGGAGGGAAGCATCTGTTTCCAGAAAAATCCAGGGCCTAAGTGTTTGTGTTCTGTTATCCCAAGAGCCAAGAACATAAAGTCAGGAAGAAAGATCACGTAGGACATCACCACATATGTACTCACTAAAGCCAAACAAGCTCTCACAGAACTGGGTCCTTGTAACTAGAAAAAAACCACATAGAGCATTCTATGTGGCTTTTTTTTTTTCTGGCATTATTTTTCCATCACCTTGCTCAAGCCTCAAATATGTTTAAATTGTCATGGTTTAACATGAATGAGAGATATGATCTTGACCTAACGTCATAGGTTGTTTTCCACACAAAAATATTGCTTACTGTATTACATAAGTGTTAAGATTCTGCTGAAAAACAGACAGGGAAAAACATCTTCCTACAGATTTCATAAAAATAGGAAGAACCCATCTTGACTATTCCCAATATTAACATTCATCAACTGCAGCTCCAAATTCCTCTATTTCCATTTTCTTTGAGAGGTCTTCCACTACCCTTGTATCTCCTGCTTCCCTTTTACATTTTACTGGACTACAGAACTTGAATTTTTCTATTCACTCACTGCCATCCAAAACCAGAAGTTGCCATATGGTGTACGCTGCATTACAATGGTGTTTGTGAGATTTTGCTGGAAAATTGCAGGGGGAGGCGTGGTCTACCTTAAGGCCATATTATTTGCATATGGGGACCTAATACCATTTCAATAAGTGAAAATCACAGCCTTCCAACACAAAACCAGTTATTAGAAAAAATCGCCATCAGCAAAATCTCAAGGCTTAAACTGACTGCATAAGATGGAAGAGAATGGAAGTTCAGGTCACTAAAACACTATGGCTCTAATCTTTCCCATGAGCCTTTGTATTCCTGGATTTCTCCATATTCTTCTTTGTACATTTCATAAAAAATCACTTTCAGGTTTATGGAAAATGCAGCATAAAGTGAGCAGGTTTTTTTTCAATGTGTTACATGGAAGAAAGAACAGCAACTAAGATTTTTGTGATTACTTTGACAGACTTCCAGTAGGAGTATTTAGTTTATCTGCACATAGAAAATGAATATTAAAATATTCATACCCCAAGGCTACCAGAAAAAGTAGATAACAGCTGTTGGTCTAAAATGTGGTTTCATTATGCAGAGATTGGAATAAGCTTGTAATTATGAATTAGAGTGAGAGCAGTTGAAAAAAATGTTGAGTAGGTTTCTAACCCCGACATTTAAAATCAGTTTGCTGTTAAGAAATAAAGCAAGTGCTCACACCATTTCCCTCAATAAGCTTTCAAGTGGTATCAGCAATAGCAGACTTGCTGCTTTTGCTCACCTCAAAGAGGAATGTGCGATACATCCTTCACATAAATTTCTGAATGATTTTTTTTCTAAAGCAAGTTCAAGTATCTTATACCAAGTCCATATTCCAAACTAGCAAAACCACACTTTAATATTCTTTTAGACCTAAAGACATAATAAATGCAAAGAAATAAGGTTTTAAAACAGGATTTTGGTTAATAACACAGAGTACAAGTTTCTTACAGAGATGTACTCTTCTTGGACGTGATACCATGACAGTGAAGAAAACATCGTTTCATTTAGTTACAATGTTAGATGAACAAAATAAAGTTTAATAATTTTCTTGTTGCACAATGGAAAAAATTAAAGATAATCTCTTTTCCAATTGTTCAAATATTAATCCAATCCACGGAGAATTGTGACTTTAGTTTGAAACAATTTATTTTAAGAAATTTAACCTCCCAAATACACACATAATGCATAAAGTGAATTATTTAGAACACCATGCAGTATAAATTATATTTCCCTCTTCCCTCATTTCGCTGTTCCTCCCTTACAATCTGTTAAGAAACTGAACAATTACTGAAAAAAAGATAAAATAGAATTAAACAATATGAAGAGTGACTAAGAGAAGGTTTTGCACTGATGTGACACATTTCATTAAGAATTATGAAGCACTGGGACACTTGGGTGGCTCAGTTGGTTGAGCGGCTGCCTTCGGCTCAGGTCATGATCCCAGCATCCTGGGATCGAGTCTCGCATCGGGCTCCTTGCTCGGCGGGGAGCCTGCTTCTCCCTCTGCCTCTGCCTGCCTCTCTGTCTGCCTGTGCTCACTCTCTCTCTCTCTCTAACAAAAAAAAAAAAAAAAAAAAAAAAAAAGAATTATGAAGCACTTTTAAAATATTTTCTGAGATTAAGTATTATAATCCTTTCTTAAAGATGAAGAAAATGAGAAATGGAAATTATGTACTAGACCCCCAGATGGACATGAGTTGAGTATTACAGAAAACAAATTAAAATGGGAAACTTTGTGTCTGTTATTTGCTGTGACACGAACTTTGGGATAATTTATGTGTGTTTTGATACAATGAACTACGCTTCCTTGCTGCATTTTCCTTGGGGGGGAGGGTAGATTTTATTTATTTGTTTTAGAGAAAGAGCGCTTGAGTGGGGGGAAGAGGAGAGGGAGAGAGAATCTCAAGCAGACTCCCCAGTGAGCACAGAGTCTGAATGATGTGGGGCTCATCTAAGGACCCTGAGATTATGACCTGAGTCGGAGACTTAACAGTCTGGGTCACCCAGGTGCCTTGCTATTTTTTTTTTCCTGATACTAACACTCTTCCTTTCTAACTCTAAGATGTGCTTAGAAAACCAAAGGGAAGACAAACATCCAGACTCTTTCCTCCAGCCTCCATCTCCTGGGTCAGATGGGGATCAGGAAGGAAAAACACAGGGTTGAGGGATGGGTGAAACAGGAGAAGGGGATGATGAGTACACTTCTGATGAACACTGAGCAATGTATGAAAATGCTGAATCACTCTATTGAACACTTGAAAGTAATATAACACTGTGTGTGAGCTATACCGGAATTAAGGTTAAAAACTTAATAAAATTTGGAAATAGAGAACAGGAGACAGCACCCAGAAACTTGGTAACAATTCCTTGAACACTAACCAGCATTTTTACATTCTAGCTGCCCCTGCAAACAAATGACAGAACAGAGGTGTCTGGGTGGCTCAGTTGGTTAAGCCTCTGCCTTTGGCTCAGGTCATGATCCTGGGTCCTGGGATCAAGCCCTGCTTCTGGGCTCCCTGCACAGCGGGGAGCCTGCTTCTCTCTCTCCTGCTCCTCCTGCTCCTACTCTCTCTCTTTCTCTCTCTCTCTCTCTCTCTCTGTCAAATAAATAAAAAAACTTTTTTAAAAAAGGACAGAACAGGGGGGCGCCTGGGTGGCTCATTGGGTTAAAGCCTCTGCCTTAGGCTCAGGTCATGATCCCAGGGTCCTGGGATCGAGCCCCACGTCGGGCTCTCTGCTCAGCAGGGAGCCTGCTTCCTCCTCTCTCTCTCTGCCTGCCTCTCTGCCTGCTTGTGATCTCTCTCAAATAAATAAGTAAAATCTTAAAAAAAAATTTTTTTTAAAAAGGACAGAACAGAAACAATTAGCCAGATAATATATTTTTTTTTAAATTCAGAGTCATTACTTTAAAATAGTATTAACAGTACAGCTGAAGTGGAAAAGTAAAAGAAGAGAAGTTCATCTTTACTTCATTTTTGAAGGAACATAGTGAAGTACACTTATTCTCCTTCTGTGGGGCCAAGGGTCAGAAGACAAAAGACACACCACTCAGCAGTAAAAATCTCCCACTCCCTGCTGAGCTCCATTAATACGTTCAACAGTTTAGTGTACAAAGGACTTCAAGTGCCTTCCCTAAACACATGGCGGGCAAGAAGACAAGTGGACCTGCAATACCAAAAGTGGCTTCTTACCGACCTACTGGCAGACAAAACCAACTTGCTCATAATAAAGATAACGTCCCTGCTTTTCTCAACAGGAAGAGGAGAAATTCTCAAAAGTCAGATCAGTGGAAAATCTGCTCTCACGCTCATTCTAATAAAGAAGATGTAACATAAAAATTACAATTTTAATTTTTTTAGATCAAAAACTTCTCTAAATGACTTACAAGCAAACATAGAACACGAAAAGTGTAGATCTCTTTCCCCCAAAGCAAAGTGGACAGTAAATGGTTAACCTAAGTACACAGTTAACATGTTTGACTGTTATATGAGACCATCTCTCTGATGTTTTAATTAAAAGTTTATGGGTAGTAGTAAGTAGCAATGTAAGTATTTTTAAAAATTCCTAGTTATATTTTGCTGCTATTTTTTTCTAAGACAGCATAAAGGTAGTAGAGACCATTACAGAGCTATGGAAATTCTGAAAAAATTGATATATATCTCCTCCTGAATGCCAACACATAATTTTATGACAAAATGGGACTCCATTCTCTCCTGCATTTTGGTTTAATTTTTGATGGAAAATAACAATAAAAATGTCTTGAGAAATAAAAACTGGATCAAATCTCTGGAGAGGCTAAGAAAGATTTAATGTCTTTGAAAATACTGTCCAAATATTAACTAATCCATATAAAAAAATAAGGTAGGGAAGCACCATCTTTACCCTCTGATGAGGAAACAGGCAATGTGGTCAGGATTCTAACCTCAGGGCTTGGGCTGGGATTCTTTGTCTTCAATGGCACATCACTTCTTAACTCCAGGAGCAGTCAGGAGGAGGAAGGCACACGTCAGGTTCCGGTTGTTTCAAAACTTTTGAGAGAGCTCCTCTGAGAGCCTTTGATTTGTGTTTATCCTCTGAATCCCACCCATTTATATTAACTGAACACCTTTCTTCCAAGATAGAGCTCCACGGCACACACAGCCTGCACCGTGTTAATTGAGCCCCTTTGGGGGAAAGTATCGTTTAAATATAACAATATATTCAGAACCCTAAAATAATTTGATCTATAATAAATTCTTAAGCAAGGGAGGAAGGCCAGCCTGGGGACTCAGGGAGGGGAAG
Organism: Taxidea taxus jeffersonii; assembly: GCA_003697995.1. Lineage (NCBI taxonomy): Eukaryota > Metazoa > Chordata > Mammalia > Carnivora > Mustelidae > Taxidea > Taxidea taxus. The sequence goes on along the minus strand of RCUC01169475.1, from coordinate 51,104 downwards.
ATTGCCAGGTACGAAGTCAGAGATTCACAAGGAAGTTGTAGAAGCTCCTTCCCCGGAGACTTTTAAAAATAGAATAGACAGCCCTCAACATACAGTGTGTAGGAGGCCCCATTATACTTTGTTATGAGAGAACTTCACTACAGGTTTCCTTAGGCTTGATTAAAAAAAAAAAAATGGGAGGAGGGTGAGAGAAAGTCGCCTGATGTGAGAGAAATCCAGTTTAAGAAATGATAGTGAATAAAGTCTGTTCATTTTAAAATGAATTTTCTGGGGGCGCCTGGGTGGCTCAGTGGGTTAAAGCCTCTGCCTTCGGCTCAGGTCATCATCTCAGGGTCCTGGGATCGAGCCCTACATCAGGCTCTCTGCTCTGCAGGGAGTCTGCTTCCTCCTCTCTCTCTGCCTGCCTCTCTGCCTACTTGTGATCCCTGTCTGTCAAATAAATAAATAAAAAATATTTAAAAAAAAATGAATTCTCTGATTTTTACACTTGATTTTGGGGAGAAAGTCTTACATGGATTTAAATTCTAATATCTATCTGATTACACTACTTTACATTTTTAGCTTTATTTTATATTACTCTTGTGTTCACTGCACTGTTTATGCTATTTTTGGAAGCTCAGTACTTACAAGGTCAAGAAGAAATTGACAGTTGCTTGGATATTTTACATTTTATCCTCCTTTAAGACCATGATTCTCATATAATCGAATATATATATGTAGACACACGCCTATACATATATATGATTTAATAATAGCTTTTCAGGGAAAATTAACAATATGTTAAGTAGAGATCATCTTTTCATTAACCAACTATGGAATACATTAATCAAAAATTCCAGAAAACTTTCTTCTTTGATATGATTCAAGACGTCATGAACACATTCTTTGGAAACAAATCTTTTTCTCAAAAAAGAAAAAAGAAAAATTTATCTTAATCCAGTATCTGTATTTACATAGAACATCATAATGACCAGCATAGACATTACCCCATTCAAGGCTTGGACTGCTCCTTTTTTTTTTTTTTTAAGATTTTGTTTATTTATTTGACACAGAGAGAGGGAGAGATCACAAGTAGGCAGAGAGGCAGGCAGAGAGAGAGAGGGAGAAGAAGGCTTCCTGCTGAGCAGAGAGCCCGATGCGGGGCTCGATCCCAGGACCCTGGGATCATGACCCAAGCCGAAGGCAGAGGCTTTGAACCCTTTCAAGGACTACTGAGATTTCTTTTGCATTCTCTATTTGCTTAAACTCATCATTCTCTCTTCATTGAATTACAATGCAAGTAACACAACTAACATGTCTTGTGGCTACACAGATACCTCAACCACGCAAGACTAAATTTGCAGATGTGTACACTAGGCCAAGCACATCATAATATAATTGTTACCTAGGAGTTAATGACATTTTTTATCCTAATTATAAATTCATCTATGTTTTTGAGAAAATTCATCCTCATTTTTCAGAAGTGGTAATCAAGAACATAGAGCATGTTAATTCTACACTTTAATAAGGAAATTTCAGTGACATGCTGAGATTTTCAGTTTGTCACCTTGGGCTGAGACACTTATCCCCTGTATTAGTTTTCTCTTGCTGCTGTAATAAATTACCATAAAGTTGATGACTTAAAGCCACACATTTATTATCTCTGTGTGCCAGAGCTCAGAAGTCTGGCTCGGTTTTCACTGGACTGAAAACCAAGGTGTTGATAGGGCTGGCATTCTTTTCTGAAGGCTCCAGGGGAAAATCTGTGTCTTTGCCTTTTCCCTAAAATAAGACACCACATTCCTTGGCACCTGATCCCTTCCTTCATCTTCAGATCTAACAATGGCAACTGGAATCCCTCTGGACCTCACCCTGCTTCACTCTGATCTACTTTTCTGCCTCTCTCTCCCACGGTTAAGAATGCTTGTGATTCTGTGACTATCCCCTGGACAACATGGGCTTATACCCCTATTTTAAACCCCGCTGATTATCAACGTTAATTCCATCTGGGACTTGAATTCTTTATACCAAATTCACCGTTTCCAAGGATTAGAATGTGGACTTCTCTGGGAGGCGATCATTGTCTGCAACACACCCCCTCCAAATCTCAACTACAGATTTATCATAAATGCTCCTATTCCTAACAAACTCCAGTACTTTAAATATCATCTGAAAAATGTACTTAAACTGTGTCATTCCCAAACTATTTTCCCACCAAGTTTTTTTTTTTTTTAAAGATTTATTTATTTATTTGACAGAGATCACAAGTAGGCAGAGAGGCAGGCAGAGAGAAAGGAAGGGAAGCAGGCTCCCTGCTGAGCAGAGATCCTGATGCGGGGCTTGATCCCAGGACCCTGGAATCATGACCTGAGCTGAAGGCAGAGGCTTTAACCCACCAAGCCACCCAGACGCCCCCCACCAAGTTTTTTAAAGATTTTATTTACTTTTTTGAGAGAGAGAGTGCAAACACAAGCTGGGGGAGGAGCGGAGGGAGAGGGTCAAGCAGACTCCCTGCTGAGCTCAGAGCCCTACCCAGGGCTCCAAACCCCAGACCCTGAGTTCATGACCCCTGCAGAAGTCAGATACTTAACTGACTGAGCCACCCAGGCGCCCCTCCCACCAATTAGATGCTGACTATTTTTAAGTTTTATTGTTCACTTATATTATTTTCAAAATTCCTTAGGAAAAAAGGTGAATAGTAGTTTTTTTGAGTTAGAGCCTATACCTCAATGCATGATAGAGAACTTGGATTAATATCATCTCTATATATGGGAAAGTGGGGTCCCTGCCCTGGGCCCTAGGCTTTAGGAACTCCTTTTCTGGATTTTCTCTGTCCCTGACTCTCCTGTTGGCAAGAATCCTGTAGAAAGGGGCCTGGTTACTCCTAGTCCTCACCTGCTAGACCACAGTCACAGTACCTGGTACCCTGGAAGTCCCTAATTATGTGGCCCAGATTATAAGGACCATTGACCCCTTCTCCCCAAGTTTACCCTATCAGTAATATACAGGTTCCCCTCATATCCGAAAGTAGAACCTTTCTATGAAACCCTCCCTAAGACAAAATGGCTTAAGCACTTTCCAAAAGGTCCTGTTGGACCACTGCACTTTTTAAAAGACCTGTTAATGCATTCAGTAACGCCTTTTTTTTGTAAAAGCAAAAATCCCTTTCAGATTTCTTCCGGTTAGTGAGTACAGGTACCAATGCATGTCTTTTGCAAAAACAAATGGGTATAAGATGAGCTTTCAAAAAGTGGGGGAGACCTGCACACACCCCTAGGCCTAAGAGTTGCATATAGAGTTTGGAATGCAGGCGGGCATCTCCACACTAGGGCCTACAGGACTGTATAGTAAACAACCAGAGAGAGGGGAAGAAGAGGAGATGGGCGGGGGGTGCCGTGCCCAGAGCTCCCTGTCTAGCTCTCCCAGGCATCATCCTGCAGTACAAATCTCCTAGGATTCTAGAATTCAAATTCAAATCTGGCCTGCCAGGTTGTGATAACTTAGATTTGTCAAGGTAGGAGGATAGAACATATTTATTTGAGGGTTTGTTAGTTTGATTTATTTTATTTAGAAGTTTGACTTTGAAAAAATTTACACATAGATTATTTGGGCTTCCATTTATACACTCCTGCCTGGGACCTTAAAAATACTGGGGGCCAGTCTGTCTTAAATGTCCTCATTCTGACATTTTCATTCAAATTAAATTTGCACATCAATAGGACAAATTAATATCCCTCAAAAAAAACAGTTTCCAGGGGCACCTGAGTGGCTCGGTGGGTTGAAGCCTCTGCATTCAGCTCGGGTCGTGATCCCGGGGTCCTAGGATCAAGCCCCACATCGGGCTCTTGGCTTGACGGGGAGCCTGCTTCCCCCTCTCTCTCTGTCTGCTGCTCTGCCTGCTTGGGATCTCTCTGTGTCGAATAAATAAAAAAATTTTAAACACACATACACACACACAAAAACAGTTTTCAGAAATGTATGTAATTTTCCTCACTTAATTCAAATTATTCTGAGACTATCAAAATTTGTTAATTTTAGTGCTTCAAGGACCTGGGTGATTCTTTCTTCATTTTCTTATTACTATAAGAGGAAGCTATTATTATTCATGAATATATATCCATATCTATCTATCTATCATCTATCTATATCTGTCTCTCTATATATCTCTTTATCTCTTTATGTATATATACATATAAATATTCTCTCTCCATATAGATAGATAGATAGATAGATAGATAGATAGATACACACACAGATACATATATCTGTATAAACAGGGATCTGAGTTTATTTTTGTGGGAAGCCAGGAGAAACCGTAAGAACTCTGGACAGGGCACCTGGGTGGCTCAGTCAGTTAAGCATCCAACTCTCAATTTCAGCTCAGGTCGTGATCTCAGGATTCCGGTATCAAGCCCCATGTCGGGCTCATGTTCAGCAAGGGGTCTGCTTCAGGATTCTCTCCTTCTCCCTCTGTCCCTCCCTTCCTCTCTAAAATAAATAAATAAATCTTAAAAAAAAAAAAAAAAAAGAATTCTGGGGACTCAGAGCAAGCAAGGCCTAAAGATTCTCCATAGAGAAACTGAAAGCAAGAAAGATAAAGCCACTGGAGGTAGTAATGAATTTTCATCATTGTTTCACTTTTAGAATTATGAAATAAAATCTGGAGAATACAAGTAGTTTTAAATTGACATCCATACTTATTCATTGAGTCAATATAAACAATTTTAATTTGGCCAAAAATATTTACAGAAATGCAAATGCAAGGTCTTATTTTTAAAATATGAATCTGAAAGCCATAGGGACAAGCTAGGATATAATGATCAAGAGAAAATCTATCCAAGCCTGGTCTTAATGGACTAACACCATCCTTGATAAATGTGCATTAATCTCATATTGAAGGTCATTCTTGTTTTTAATATATTACCTCTGTGTAACTACAGTTTTAACTGTTTATGTTATTTATAACAACAAAAAGAATCCCAGGTTGTTCTCTTATATTCAACCTCTATTTGAAGAGAAACTCTAGAAAGAACAAGCATATTTCTAATTTCTTATTGATTATGATTTCTACTGGTTATGGATAGCAACTATATAAATTTGACAGGGTTCATCCCTTTTAGTTTGAGCCATTAAAAAATCAGTTAGTCTTTGTTTTGTAGAACTTTCATATATATATATGAAATTATATATATATATATATAATTGGATTGTTCTTTCTTGCAAGATCCTTTGATTATGTGTTCTACCAAAGAATGTTGGGAATTCAATTAACTCCAAAAAATTACTAAATCTTAGGAAGTATTTTACAAAACGTCATTTTTTACTTAATAAAGGGACATCCCCATATTTTATGAGTTTCCATTCATCTGACAGAGCTGTGGCGTTTGTAATTGTATATATAAAGCCATCAGTCTTCTAGAACCATCTTTAGCTGAGCAAGCCCCAAAGCATGGTCCATTCTGCTCATATCTGATCAGCATCTTTATAGCTTATCAGCCTTGGGGTTCAATTTTGTTTTGGATGCTTTTATAAATGAGCACAATCACTGGCGAATCTGTTCTTCCAGATTGCAAAGAGAAAAATCGAGAGACGAACTTTAGTAGATTACTGTGTCATTGAGAATAAAGTACAAGCACAAATGTACCTAAAGTAGTCTCACAGATGATTTTTTGGGGATGTACATTTTCAGTTTTATTTCAGTAAAATTAGATGATTGTCTTAGTTATTACTGTTTTTTAAGTTATGCTCTTACCCCAGGCTAGGGGTATGATCAATGCATTATCTAACTAAATCAATTGTCCCAAAGTACTATTTTTTTTTCTTAAAAGAAAGGAAAGATAACAGAAAAGAGGAACAGCAATAGATAGAAAGCATAAGAATTATTTCAGGACTTTCTCCTTCTGGACAGGTGTGGGATGCGTTTTATACTTTCTAGTAGCTAGATTTGACAGTAAGGCTGATCTTAGCATCCAAGGCAGGCACAGGAATAGCAGGAGCCAAGAGGAAATTTGAATCACTTTAATGGCTTTTGCATTTACAAAATTTCTCTGTGAAAGTGTTCATAATAATATTTTCCTCGGTGAGTTGCTTCTTCAGTCAGTAAGAATAATTGAAGTGTAATATCTAGAGAAAAGTCATATATCGTACACACACTTATGAAAATATTCTGCTCTAATCAATGTAGATCAAATAAAATATATCAATTGATATTTTAATAAAGGAAATAAAATTTCCAAAGGTCGGGATATCAAATAGTCAAAAGGACCATGAGGGTGTCAAAGAAATCCTGGTGCCTGGCCAAGGATAATTTTCCTCAGTTACATTAGAAATTCAGAGGAGGAATTTCAGTGTCAAAAATCCATGTTCAGGGGCACGTAGGTCAAAGCCTCTGCCTTCGGCTCAGGTCATGGGTGGTGCCACACTTCGGGCTCTCTGCTCAGCAGGTAGCCTGCCTCCCTTCCTCTCTCTGCCTGTCTCTCTGCCTACTTGTGATCTATCAAATAAATAAAATCTTTATAAAAAAAAAAAGTCCACATTCATTTTGTCCATTCCTGGAAACATACTTCTCAGTAATTATAAAGTATAACTATATCCTAGAGATTGTTCTCTGCACAGCAAGAGCAAACACTGACATAAATGAGCCTCAGCGTACGTGTAGTTGGTACATTTTCTATCTACTTGTTCTGTGTGGGGCATAGTATTCGATGACACCTTCCTCAGAACACTTACAACACTTTTGTCAAGTAAATGTTTGTGTCCCTCCCAAAGTCATATAGCACAAACCTGTCCTCCAATATGATGGCATTAGGAGGGCAATTAGAATTAGATGAAGACATAGGGGTGGAGCCCCCATGAAAAGAATTTAGTGTCTTTACAAGAGTCAGTGCGAGAGCTTGCTTCCTCTCTCTGCTCCCTAGCATGTGAGGACACAGAATATAGACAGACTATATTCCCTATAGTCTGGAATCCAGGAAAGGGTTCTCACTAGAACCCAACCATGCTGGCACCAGCTTCCAGAAGTGAGAATTAAATTTCTGTTGCATATAAGCCATACCATTTACAGTATTACAGCAGCCCAAATGGACTAAGATGAAGAACAGTAAATTGAAACACATCCCTGAGACTCCTTTAAGTGCATTTGTGCTCATAGTTTTCAATGACCTAATAATTTACTAAAGTTCCTCTCTCAATGTGTAGTCCTCATGATGGTATCATTTGGAATCGACCATCTATCCAACCATCTTGGTTACCTTTGCACTGACATTCACTTTGTTTTACTTAGAGACCAACGAATAATGGAGCCAAAAATACCTGGTCTACCATCAAGATGGTTTCTGTAGAGGAAAAGTAAGATGCAGGCTCCCAGCTGAGCAGGGACCCCAATGTGGGGCCTGATCCCAGGACCCCGAGATCATGACCTGAGCTGAAGGCAGCCACTTAGCCGACTGAGACACCCAGGTGCCTCAAAATCTATGTTTATATATAAGCAGAAGGAGAGCTTTCTAATTTACATCATGTGGACATAAATATGTAAGTTAACTTGACATATTTGCCTTGTCAACTTGAATATTCTAAAACTATGCAGATTTCATGAATGAGCTAAGCCTCATGCCCAAACACTCAATAAAAATATGTATTCTCACCACTTTTTCAGTTATTTCACTTTTTCCTCCATAATTTTAATGAGCACATTTACTTTGTCATTAAGATTAGTTAATGTGATATAATCACAGGGACATTGACTTCTCCCCTGCCTAACTAAATATCATAGCAATGAAACTCCTAAGGACTAGAAAGCAAATATATGATAATTTGTAATGATGGGATAGAGCTTACCAAGAACTATGTCAAGAAAAAAGGATTTAAAGTTTTAAATTTAAAAATTTTTAAATTGTTTATTTTAACCTACGCCAATCTCTAAATAATGGAATTTGGAGAAACTAATACCTTTATAAGTGGTAAGCTTATCTGCTTAAAAGATTATTTTCCAAATTTTGAGGATTTTTGATGCTCAGATGTGATTTTGGTAAAAGTTAAGCTCCTAAAATAATTAATAGATGTAATATAAGATATGTACAAAATAATAAATATTGACCAACCTCCACTCTTCCAAGCCCGTGTCAATGATAGAGAAAATATAAGAAGAACAAAACAGAGAGACACACATTGGCTCAAAAGCCAATTACTTATTTACTTACTTACTCAAAATGAGCCCCAAATAAGTCATTCTAGATATATAAAAGGAAAGCTACCACCCATAAGCCCTCATTACTAACAAATACTCTAGAGCCAAATTAATACAGATTTTAAGATTTTATTTATTTATTTGACAGACAGAGATCATAAGTAGGCGGAGAGGCAGGCAGAGAGAGAGAGAGGAGGAAGCAGGCTCCCCATGGAGCAGAGAGCCCAATGTAGGGTTTGATCCCAGGACCCTGGGACCATGACCTGAGCCGGAGGCAGAGGCTTTAACCCACTGAGCCACCCAGGCACCCCAGCCAAGTTAATACAGATTTTTAAAAGGGATGTAAAGAACAAAGATGAGGACAAATCTTGACATAATAAGCTGGTAAGTTTGATAAATGGAATCATGGTATCTGCTTATACTTTTTAATTTAAAAAGACGCTAAATAGTAGTATAAAATCGGGAGAGGTAGCTTAATGGATAGCCAAAGGACACTAAGGTCCTTTTGGGGTTGATAAGTGATTAGAACTATTGAATCAGTTTGGAATTTGTCAAAAGATTTCATAGTTAAATGTATGTGCTAACAACTAAAGATAAACAATAAACATAAAAAGTAAAAAAAGATACAGATACAACTAATAGCTTTAAACTATTACAGAGTTGGAGAAAAAAGAAAATGTAAAAACTTTATGAAACTAATATGAGTCAGAAAAAGGAGAAGAAAAGAGGCAAAGAAAATATAAATTGGAAGGAATCTAATACAGCAATAATTAGGATTAAGGTAAAAGAAGACAACCCATCTACTATCAGATTAAATTAAATATTTAACAACTTAAAGTCAGAATGAAAGACTCAAAATACAGAAATGGGAAAAGATTTATCAAATTCAAATTGATTCCAATTAACTATAACTACTAATTCTAACCTCGTCACCAGATTATAAAATCATTGAAGTATAATTTATTGTTAAGAAAACACTGATGCAAAATAAGTAATACTACATGCCTTATGCATTTAATGACAAGACTTTGAAAAATATAAAACAAAAATTAAAAGAATTAGAGGGAAAATACAATAACAGAATCAGAGTGGGGTATTTTAGTATATTTCTCACAGAAGCAAAGAAAGTTAAGATTATAGAGGCTAGAATTATAAATAAAATAAGAATAAAATTATAAATATTTATAATTTATTTGTAGTACATTTATTACATTTATTTACAAGTAAATTTGTAATAAATATATTACATTTATTTACAAATAAATTTATTTGTAAAAAATGTATTTGTAATAAAATTTTTGCATATGTTAGTTTGAAATAAATTCTGAGATTATCATAAAAATATACATTATTATCAAATTCACATGGAACATTTACAGAACCCATGACCCATACAGTGGGTCATAAATTAAGATATACATTTGGAAAAAACCAGTATCAGAGAGATCATATCCTCTGACAAAGAAACAAAATGGAATTCAGCAATGAAAAAACAAAGGCCCCCAAATATTTGGAAATTTAAACAGACACATTTTTTAAGCTTTTAATTACTTATTTAGAGAAAGTGAGAGAATGAGGGGGGAGGAATTGAGGGAGAGGGAGAGAGAGAATCTCAAGCAGACTCCCTGCCTTAGTGCTTGATCCTAAGACCCTGAGATCATGACCTGAACCAAAATCAAAAGTCCAATGCTCAATCGACTGAGCCACCCAGATGCCCTAAACAGGAACACTTAAATAACTCCTCATTTAAAAAAAATATATTATTTATTTATTTATTTATTTATTTATTTATTTATGTACTTGACAGACAGAGATCACAAGTAGGCAGAGAGGCAGGCAGAGAGAGAGAGGAGGAAGCAGGCTCCCTGCTGAGCAGAGAGCCAGGGGCTTGATCCCAGGACTCTCAGGTCATGACCTGAGCCAAAGGCAGAGGCTTTAACCCACTGAGCCACCCAGGTGCCCCAAACTAACTCCTCATTTTTAAGTGGAGATGCAACCTGGGGGTTTGGGGGGGTAGGAAAAGAATAAATGAAAGGAGATGGGATCAGGAGGGAGACAAACCATAAGAGACTTAATCTCACAAAACAGACTAAGAATTGCTGCGGGGAGGGGGGTAGAGAGAGGTTGGTTGGGTTATGGACATTGGGGAGGGTATGTGCTATGATGAGTGCTGTGAAGTGTGTGAACCTGGCGATTCACAGACCTGTACCCCTGGGGCTAATAATACATTTTATGTTTATAAAAAATTTTTAAAAATCATAAAAATAAATAAATAACTCCTCATTTTTAAAAGAAATGGAAATTATAAAACATTTCCTACTTGAAATAAATGAAACCAAACTATGAACTTACTTATTTTAAAACCTGCAAAATGTAGCTAAAGGAATATCTAGTCATAAATTTTTAACTTCAAAAATATTAAAAAAAAAAAAAAAAGAAGACACACCTGGTTGGGTCAGTCAGTTAAGCACCTGCCATCAGCTCAGGTTATAATATCATAATCTCAGGACCCTGGGATCTAACCCTGCATCAGGATCCCTGCTCAGCAGGGAGTCTGCTTCTCCCTCTCTCCCTGCCATGCATCCCCCACACCCCCACACCAGCTCATGCTCACTCTCTTTCAAAAAATAACATCTTAAAAAAAAAGAAGAAGAAAAGAGAAGAAAAGAATGAGGACTGAGGAAGAGTAATGCAATTTTCAATCCAAAAGCTAGAAAAAGAATAATAATGTAAAAGCGACAAACATAAGAATAAAATAATAAGTACTATGTAAGTCAAAATGAATGTGATAGAAAACTAATAAGAAGGAAATCATGTACAAAACTGTTACCTGCCTAACACAAATGTGATACCAAGTCAGAAGGATAACACAAAAGAAAGCTATAAATCAACATCTCACATAAATGGAAATGCAAAAATTCAAAATAAAGTATTAGCCAATCAACTTCAGCAGCATGTACTGTGCACTATACACATCCGAACACATGTGTATAGCATGGTGGGAAGATTTATTTTGAAACAGAGCAAGCTGAATTTGAGTCTTGGATTGTGTACTTATTAGGCCAGTACCCTGGTATTTAGTATTTATGGTGTTTATTGTGTTAATGTGGTTTTTGTTAATATGAATAGAAAGCATCAACATAGCTACAGCCGAGATGGTTCTTACTTTGCCCAGTATGATTGAAACTTTGATTGAAGTATTTTAACTGAGAAAATTTCACCTTTAAAGCTATCTATTTGCCCTTAAAAATGCTAATGCTCTAATGTTTTGTTGACTACAAGTAAATATCAACCAACATACTTTTTTAAAGTATAAATATATCCCAAGGTTGGCAACTGAATGCCATTTTTTTTTTTTTTTTTTGCTGTTTTGTTTTACAGCTAAAAAGCATGTTTTCTTGATGCTTTACTTTCGGTGGTTAAACATGAAAACAATGCTCATTTCTTGACTTTTCTCATTGTGGACTCTCGTGGTCTTCCTGGTAGAGAGTCAAAACCACACACAGCACACAAACCCACAAATTCCAGCCACTGCATCCATCATTCATGGATGTATAGTGTGTCTACTCTGACTTGCCTGCATTTACATGGAAGTCTTTGTCTTGTAACTCAGGGAGGCAAGTAGGGGTAGAGCCATTGTCCATCCAAACCCCCACCCAAGTGCAGCCATTTCCTTCAGCTCATTGGAATTAATGTCACTGCCTTGGAAGACATCATAGAGATCATAATCAACAGTCTTGGAAATTGAAAAACCCCAAATTTAGTGGCTTGGGTAGCAGAGAAAACTGTTCATCATGTATATATCAGCAAAAACAGGTTGATCTTCAGCCAGCTGCCAAAAGTAGGCATCTTGGCACTTTGGTAGCCAACCCCTGCGATAGTGTCCCTCCACCTGCTGCACTACTTACAGTTACAGAAAAATGCACTACTTACAGTTACCAAACCAAATGTGCTGTAGCTTGACCTTCTAAGCAAATTTTATAGGTATATTTTGTTCTGTTAAAACGTTGCCACACTAAAGTACGTCAAGACCCTGAAGAAAGTTGGCAGTGGTGTCCTAGATAATCTGAGAGACACAGCCTGGAGCCTCCCCTGATCTTTTCCTTTAGTTTATTTTTCTTCCACTAGAAATGACTTTGCATATTACTTATTTATGTAACCCAGAACCACTCTCAGACACCTGAATACACATGGAGTGGAGGAAAAACAGGAGTCTCTCCTGGAGAGCAATAGATAGCATTCTTAGGGCCCTCTTTGTCCCACCATGAGATGTGTTGAACTCACGTTCCCTCTCAGAACAAGCATAGCAATTAATAATGTGGGCCTGATTATCTTGTCTAATGACAAAAGTCAGATCTGTCACCATCGTCACATGACCTGTTTCAGGGATCAACACAAATCTATTGTAGATCATAAATAGTCAAGTATAAAAGTTCCGTGACTTACTCAGCAATGTATAGGAAAAAATCATATTCTCCTCTACCCATTATTGTTTTATCTTCAATCACTCTCTTGTTTTCTTTTTTTTTATTTTTCCCCACAGAAAATACTGATTGAATTAAATCTATACATTAGAAAACAATAGTGTAATGAAAATTAATGCAGAAGCTACAGTATTCTAGGAGAGAGGAAGTTTTTGTCTACCAGGATTTTTTTGCTGTGGTGATAGAGATGGTGATGGGTTTCAATCTTTTTAGCAGCTTGGAGAGAAAAAAGAGAAAGGAGGGGGAGACAAACCATGAGAGACTACAGACTCTGAGAAATAAACTGAGGATTTTAGAGGGCAGAGGGGTTGGGAAATGGGTAAGCCTAGTGATGGGTATTGAGGAAGGCATGGATTGCATGGAGCACTGGGTGTTTGGTGCAAACAATGAATCATGGAACACTATTATCAAAAACTAATCATGTACTGTATGGTGACTAACACAACATAATAATAGTAAAAAAAGAAATGACATTGTTGGGCTTTTTAAAAAAATAAAATTAGTAATGTCAATGTAATTATGGTAATGATCATAATTTGAAAAAGAGGTCTCTCAGTAATTTTTATGAGAGGCATATCATATCAAATATGTATATTTGTCCAGGGGAGTCAACTGTTTTGTATTTAACTTTTTAAAAATGCACAATTTTTACCTTTCCAAGAGAAATATAATTGGGTAAATGAGAAAATGCCAAAACAAGAAGCAAAAATTGCAACTGCCTATCTACAAGATGAAGGGAGTTTAATCCATTTTTAATTGCCCACAGGGAGGAAGTTTCTTTGTAAAATCTAACCAGTCCAAAGTCATGGGTGAAACTTCCTTATATACATTAGGGAAACATTTAAAAACAGAAATTCAGAAGCAGAAGGGCTCAAAGGAACCAGTGCTTGCCACCTGCCCCTAAGAGCTTTCCTGGAAGAAGTTCGTCTATGGCCTCAGAAGGAAGGTTCTAGCAAGCACATGTCAGAGCAAAACATGTCAGGGTGTGCGTGTGTATGTGTGTGTGTGTGTAAGTAAAAATGAAAAAGTACTCTCTAATTTCTCTACTGTAGCAAGTAAAAGAAAGCTTCAAAGAAATAGTGAAGGCAGACAGCCAGAAATATTTAACGGTTAGCGAGACGGGCGGAGTCTTGTTGCCTTATTCTTAATATCGTTTTAAAGAACTCTGCTCTCTTGCGATAACTGAACACCCTCCCCGTGTGCATATCACTTCTCTTTCCATGCGTAGAACACCAGGCAAGCATCCCCCAGACCCAGGCTCTGTCCTGATGCAGGGGAACTACGGAAATGCCACTTCAGCTGGGGGTTTCCTTTTGAATTGGTCACGGTCACGCTATTCAAATAGGGCAAAATCTGCAACACATTAGACATTTTCCTCCTGCATTAATAGTCAGGAAAATTAATTATATTTTGTAGCCATTCTTATTTTTTTTTTGTGGTTGTTGATTTGTGGGGTTTTTTGGTTTTTGTTTGTTTGTTTGTTTGTTTGTTTTTTCCAGTTGGGAAATGTCCTCAAAGGGTCATGCCTGGATAACAGCATGTAGAGTCAATTAGGTTGTGAAAAAAGTAAAAGGACAGAGCAGAACTGCAGTCCTATCCTTGGAGGGAGCAGAAGATGGCAACAGGGAAGGACAGAGCTTTTGACATCTGTGGGGCCACCAAGTAGCTCACAGTGGACTGGCCAAGTCAATATAGTGGAATTCCCAAAAACCAACCAAGTGCTTTGAAACATTTTGAATGGATCACAATGGAATCCCCTTGTAATCCTTTTCTGTCCTTGAAGCCTGTTTCTTCTGGAAAGAAAAGCTGAATCAAACTTCCTGTCTAAAAATCATGTGGGAGCTCCTGGAACATCTGAGAATTGAAACATTCCAAGGGAAGTATCCACACAACAACCCTGGGTTTCTACGGAATCAAGTAACCCTAGGAATGCAGGGACACCATTTTTAAAAACGTACCAGTGGTCTTGGGCGGTTTAACTAGTTCACTTCCAACATACATATTTTGTTATTTGGCATTATCAGAGCTTGCATAAATTATAAAATGTTAGGGCTGGAAGCAGCCTTACATAGCATCTAATCAAATATCTTTAACTTCCAGATTAGGAAAGGAGGTCCAAGGAGATTAAGTGACTTGATTCAAGGTGACAGCTAACTAGCGACAGAGTGGGGATTGGGCCACAGTCAGTTTTTCTTTATTAAACACTAGTAACAAAAAGCCAACAAAATGTATTTTCTTCCAAAACTAATGCTATGTTTTCCAAATTTGACAGAAATATAATATGCTCTCTCTCTCTCTATCCCCCTCTATATATAGTAGAAATTCAACAATATGTTGTTCTATATTCATTTGCTATATCTACATATTTATACATGTATTTCACATACTTCTAAAACGGTAACTGGCATATTTACACAGGTGACTCAGTCTTAGTCACAGAATAAGACAGAAGGGTATTTTAGAGGCAAGATTTTTCCTTGAATATATTGCAAAGTATGAAGTAATTCAGTGTTGCAGGATTCATTATCTGTCTCCTTCAAAATTCTGTTTTAACATGATTGTAACACATATAATAATCATCCTTTTATTTCAAATATGGGGATGTGTTTTCTGCAAAGTATCAGATAATTAGGAGAGAGGCATCATCTCATGATTACTTGAATTTAGTACAGTTACACATAAAAATTAATAGCAGAGAAAGAACTAAAACACTTTTATATATAGCTTTAATGAATATAGCACTTTATGGTACTTTTCTTTTGTAACAACTGAATAATAGATTTGGCACTTGGATTCTGGTCTTTTATCTCTTAGTGACTTTTTTTAGTTTATTAATAGACATGTGAAGATGGTCAATAAGAAAACTGTGACTCTTTCATGTAACTTAACAAACACACACAGTGGGCATTTCTTATCTTTGGTTATCCAGTTATTCTGCCTTCCAGTAATATATTTTTCTCTGAGTTCATGGGGTTCGGCACATCCAAACCCCCTCTGCGTTCTCTGCCTTTTTTCCACCAGCTACAAAAAACGTGACCCAGACCCAACCAATAGAGTCTAGCCCTTTGTCCACAGTGGTTTGGAGATAGGCACAGAATGAATTCGTTCCAATATAACTGAACCCCAGAACTTCTGCTGGTTTTCTTTTTCTACTAGGCATTACTAAGCTTTGAGGGTATGAGTGGAGAGTAGCCGTTTTACAAGGAGACCGTGCCACCAAAAACATGGAACCATATAGTGGTTTCTCCATACAGTGGAGAGAGAGCCACTGATGCTTTTAATATTGCCTTCATCTTTGGATCCAGCCATGCCTGAATACAGACTGGCCTTGGCCTTGTGGTAGTGTGTGCCCATAAGCCCTCCCCCACCCCCGCCAACACACACACAGCTTTTACTTTGTTTTTACTTCATCAGCATGAGTTGCGTTTTATTCCCTTACAGCTTAAAAAAACCTTTTAACTAATATCAAATAGCAGAGGCTTAAACTCAAAAGTGGCAGGAATCTTTAACTTTGTCCCTTGATCTAATTACCCAGTTAAATAGAGGCAACAAACATTACAGTTTTAAACAATTGGGGCTTTACATTCTGAACTCTTAAAATATTCTCAACCTAAATCCCACCTTTCCTCCCAGCTTTCTGAGGGTTCACTTTCTCGGATGGCATTCTCGCTCTTAAGAATCCCAGAAAATCCTTAAAATATATACAAATAACAAGCACTGAGCAATATTTCTGACTCCTCTCCATTAGCAGATTGGTTAGACCAAACAGAAGCAGGAGAGGACAGGCATATTCAAGGCATCTGTGAAGCTGAGAAACAAACAAACAACCTTGAAAGACTTAAGTATTTTACTCAAGTCAGAGGCCTTGGGAACTTTCTCACAGTGCCAATGTCAGGAAACATGAGTTTTTTGACCATGATATTTGAGGATTCTTTAATAAAATTATATTTGGACAGAGGTAAGTCATATACATCTAAGTTCATGAATTTTTAAAGATTTTATTTATTTATTTGACAGACAGAGATCACAAGTAGGCAGAGAGGCAGGCAGGGGGGGGGGAGCAGGCTCCCCGCTGAGCAGAGAGCCCAACGCGGGGCTTGATCCCAGGACCCTGAGATCATGACCTGAGCCGAAGGCAGAGGCTTTAACCCACTGAGCCACCCAGGCACCCCTAAGTTCATGATTTTAACAAATATATGTTTGAATATATTTCATGTAAGAAAAATAATCACATTTTTAAAAGATTGATTCATTTATTTTAAAAAGAGTAATAGCACGTGAGTGAGGGGGAGGGGCAGAGGGAAAGAGAGAATCCTCAAGCAGACTCCCCACTGAGCACGAGCCTGAAATGGGGTTGGATCCCAGGACCTGGAGATCACAACCTGAGCTGAAATCAAGAGTTGGCTGCTTAACCAACAGAGCCACCCAGGCACCCAAGAAAAACAGTATGCATCGAACTACATTTTGTCTACACCATCTCAAATGCCTAGTAATTGGAAATTTTTTAATATTCAGGTCATCTTTATTTTCCTTATGTCTTCCTCTTCACCATTTGCAGAAATACATTTGACAGAGTCATTGTTTGGGGATCTCATATCATATTGTGACTTGATATTATGTGTGGTAGTTTGAGTAGAGAATTTGGTACATCACATAGTAAACTTAACAGACGTGACTCAGATATTCTGCCATATTTTTTTGTATTTTGCATGTTTCTGAGCACAGAAGTTTGAGATAATCCTGAGGTTAATTCTATCAGAAACCATTCAAAAACAAAAGTGATTTTAAAAAGAAGAAGCTATCACTTTGGTTTAAATAATTTTAGCTAGCAATTATTGCTTATGAAAAGATATTATACTAATATGTAAATATTAGTATAAATATACTATACATATACTTATATTTATATATAAATATATAAAATTATACTAAGTTTAATTACACTAAAATGTAACTGTATCTTATACTTCTATAATTCTTTCTAGTTTAAGCCTCTACTGTTTGTTATTAGTTCAGAGTTCTTTTTAGCTGTAAGGGAGACTGTTCTAAGAGGAATTGTGAAAGATGTTTTGGTGGGTTCCAAAAAGAATCCGAGGATCCTTGTCCTTAGGAAAAATCCTAAAGGGGTGGTCTCACCCAGGGATGGAAACCCTAACAAATTTAGGATGATGAGATCAGATCAGTCTCTCAGAGATTTCTGTGACCCAACATGGAGAGAAACAGCAGAATAAACCTCTGACCCTAAAGATGGCATAGAGTTAGAAGAAATAGCACAAGACCAAATGAGATAAGGTAGACAGGAAAAGATATCTCATCTGTGACCCCACCACCACCACCACCAATTAATGCCCAACAGCCAATTCCACTTACAGTCATAGAGCTATTTAAGACCTCCAAAGTCAGATACAACTCCAGGGAAAACTGAGTGTAGGGAAACCCCCAAACAAACTACAATTAAGTCTGTTGCCCTGTTGAAACTGGCTTTCAAAATGAAATCACATTCACTTGTAGAATAAAAAGAATATTATGTATCTCACACACCTGAGCTGTTGATCAGAATTAATATTCACCAGAAAAACATAACTTCCCTAAGAAATCAAGAAACAATATGAATACACTCAGTATGAAGAATTTCAACAAAATATTTCTGGGGCAACAGAAGAAAAATCTTTTCAAAAGTTTTAAAGCCTTCTATTATTTTTTATCACTCCATACAAGGGTCATATGTGCACATTTTTATGCATGAACTTGACTTTGATTAATTCACTCAATAAATGTTCACTGAGTACTTCTTATGCAGAAGGTGCTAGGCACTGCAAGAAATACAGAGAAATATACAGCATACAGTCTTTTCCCTCAAGTGATTTGTAATCTAACTGGGGACAAGGAGACGAATTAAACCATGCATGTAATATATTGGCATGCATCAAATAAACCATAGAAATGGTAAAAGTATTATGAGTTTAGATAATTGAGGGAGGAACCAATGGGCTGGGATTGTCAAAGAAAGCTTCACAGAGAACTGTTTTTGCAAACAGTGGCTAAAGACATTGGTAAGAATGAAATCATGTTAGGGAGTTATGACCAAGATTTAAACTGAGTAAGATAAAGTAGGGTAGAGTCTGATGCAGTAGGGCAGGAAGGACAGGATAGTGAATAGAAAGTTTGTGTCAATATCACTGAGAGGGACTTCTGGAAATATTCTAATTAAAATATTTTTTCTTTGACATCTGAAGGTTAATTCCCCTTAGAAATCTTTAATCAACGGAACTAGATCACTCCTCTTAAATCACTTTTTAGTAATGAATCCATAGCCTTGAAATATATCTTTTTAGTGCCCTTTGAGATGAGCTCTTTCTTCCTCACCATCACCCAATTCTGATAAAGCCAAATTCCCCCGCTTCACACACTCACACACAGACAATTCCTTACCCACTTAGATCTAGATCAAAGTCCAGGTAACACTGTCCACCTTGTATACACACAGTAATTCTCACAACCACAGCCCCTATGGCTCAGCCTAGACACGCTCCCAAATCCTCCTCTCTGCCTTCCAATGCCTCACTCCTGTCCCCTCTCAAGGTATACTGTTTCCTAGAGAACTCGTAGAACAAAAAGAAATGACTCTGATGTTATTTGTACGAGCACTTGGCCTCTTTACAAACCCTACATCCTATGCAAAAGTCTGCTGATCTGGCCTGCCCTATTCCCAAGTTGTCTAGTAATTAGAATTCTTCTCCACAGGAGACAATGCCATGCTCTTGAGCAGAGAAGAGAAAATTGGAAGGATTCCAGAACCTTTTCATTGTTGGCTCAACTGGTCCAACTGGTAAACATAATGCTTGTATCTTTAGCTGGAGGTGATTATGTAAAGTCTGAGTCTGAGAAGAATACAATTTTTTAAATTATTATTTTAAGGCCTTGCAGTATTTTTTTCTTTAAAACACCAAGGAGTGGGACGCCTGGGTGGCTCAGTTGGTTGAGCGGCTGCCTTCGGCTCAGGTCATGATCCCGGCGTCCTGGGATCGAGTCCCACATCGGGCTCCTTGCTCGGCGGGGAGCCTGCTTCTCCCTCTGCCTCTGTCTGCCTGTGCTCTCTCATTCTCTCTCTAACAAATAAATAAATAAAATCTTTAAAAAAAAAAAACAAAACACCAAGGAGTGAACCTTGGGGGGAAAAAACCCCTAAAGGTTTATTCATAATGCTCAGAGGCAGATTGTGCACAGAAAATAAAGAACTTGAAAAAGAATATGAAAATACTTTCATGCAAAAAAAACAAATCCAATCAATACATTTCTAACAGATCCCTACTATGTGCAAGGCCAAAATATCATTTCAAGGTATGTACTTTTGAGAAACAGATATCGACACGAGCAGAGACTCAGATTCCCATTAACGTTTGTTTGCTGACAGTTGACATTACCCCCCATTGATTCTGGCCATATCCACAGACAGCCTCAGGTCTGATGTCCTGGACTGTCCTATCCCATCATGCCTGGGAACATCACTGAGCACTGTAACAGACTCTTTTCCGGATAAGACAAGTAGTGCTCAATACCAGGTTAATGAAATTTTTGTGGTCATTGCCTCTGCCTACATCTTTTTACGAAAGAATGTGTGGGTTTTAAACAATCACATAAACCTCTGTTCTTTAAGTAACCACAGTAAAATTCTTAAATTGTTTCTGGTAAGTGCTTTATCTGTGCAATTCCTTCTAGTCTCTTCTCCATTTTTATAGATGTAATCAATTATTTCAGTCAAGCAAAGGACCCTGCCAACTCTCCAGAATCTCCAGCATGATTTTAACTACCAGCTTGGGGTTTTATTCAATATGAGCATAAAAGTTATTATATTCTAATTGCTTGTGATTGTTACTACATTGAGATTTATTTTTGTTGGTTTTTTTCAGGAGATTGTTAAAATGAGTTTAGTGACTTCATTCTGGTTTTCCTGATTGATTCTATTATTAGGACTGTGGAAGCCTTGGGCCCTTTGGCCTTGCTGAACATCTTGAACAATTTTTTAAGCAGTTTGGGTTTGGCAAAACCTATTTTGCCAAGAACATTACCCTTTAATTTTTAAAAACCATGTGCATTTTAAGGAAAATGTAACGCATATGTTCCTAATTCCTCTGTACTAAACACATCAAAATGTTTTGTAAGAAACACTTGATTTCCAAGAAGACTTATGAGCCTTCCTTAAAAGACCTTTTAAGTTATTTTCTTTTAAAACAGGAAGTCACTTCTGCCAAGAATAAAGTTATTTAGACACCAACTGTTTCAAGAAAATCATGAACTAACTGGACATATTTTACGTTGCTCTGGAATATATTTGCTGAATAAAATGGTAGCCAAAACCAAAAACGGAGCAGTGAGAGAATCAAACCAAATTTTAAAAAGTTCTTAGAATATGTGTATGTTTTCTGAATCTTCATACATTAAAATACTTGTTTATAGATTTACTATTTGACAAAAGCACCTGCTTCAAATGAGTTTGTTAGGGATCAGATTTGGGTGTTGTTTTGTTTTTAGTTCTGGGGAAGATATTCTAGAATCTTATTTGAGTATCTATTTTCAACATGTTACAAATTAACTTTTCCCAGAGAATCTGGAAATTTTAGCTCATTTTATCTTCATTTTTATATTTCTAATTCCAACAGTAAGAATAGAATATTCACAAACCAGCATGGTATACATTTTTGCATATGTATAATATTCATATAAATGTATGGGTATGTACTGTGGGTACTCAGGCAGCTTCTGCTTCCTTCATGAGGCTCTCAGAGTCCAAGCCACTGGACTCCTACTCCTCAAACCAGCAAATTTTGGTGATGATACTTCCTAGTCTAGATTCAGAGGCTGATGTGTCAAGCACAAGTCTGTTACCCCGGGAAGGCAGCACGAAGACTCCCATGCAGGCGTGTTTCTGGCTGGGTTTCCTGCATATTCTGGTATTCTCTTGTTTCCACCCTAATTTCAAATATCAGATCAGAAGGCAAAAGGAGAAACTGTCCCCACACCTCAAGCCCACAAGGATCTACCTTTTTGCTTTCTCCAGGTTAGAACTCCCTTCAGATCCACCCCATCTGGGATGATCATGAAGGCAAAGACCTCTGCTTCCACTCGCCCTTTGCTCAAGGCTCTCGAAGCAGCCTTCTCCATCTCTGTCACCACAGCCCCTGACTGCCATATGCTATACCGCAACTCCCATCTGTGAGCCAACCCAACCCTAAGCACTCAGAGACAACCCATGATATCACAACAGAGAAGTTAAAAGGCAAAATGTTCTGATTCGCAAGTAGCCATATGGTTGGTGCTCAATGATATGAGATGGTGAATGTGTTAATTAGTTGATTGTAGGGGCCCCTGGGTGGCTCAGTGGGTTAAGCCTTTGCCTTCGGCTCGGGTCATGATCTCAGGGTCCTGGGATCGAGTCCCGCATCGGGCTCTCTGCTCAGCGGAAACCTGCTTCCCTTTCTCTCTCTGCCAGCTGCTCTGCCTACTTGTGATCTCTTTCTCTCTATCAAATAAATAAAATATTTTTAAAAAATTAGTTGATTGCAGTCATCACTTCACAATGAGTAAGTATGTCAAACCATCACATTGTGTACTCCTATCTACCAACAGATAGATAGATAGAAAATAGTTATAGATAGAGACAGATATATATATATATATATATATATATATATACAGATTTTATTTATCAATCATGCTTCATAAAGCTAGGGAAAATATGATAAATTATATCATCTGTCTCTGTTGTGAATATTATTTGTTGTATGTTAACATTACTAGGTGGGTTTTTTTTTTTCTATTTTAAAATGTACAAATCAGGAACACAAAAGAGAACTCATTTTCATCTTCTCTGGCCATCATTCCTCATCTGTAAATGGCCATAAGAAGATGGGATGATTCCTCAGGTTCTTTCTTGCACAAACTTTTTCGGAACCTATTCTTAGCACACGAGATCTCCAGCAATCCTGACAGTGAAGAAGTCATTGGTGGTTGGGGTTCAGGGCACACGTGGTTTCTTGATGCAAGTATTTACTAGTTCAGCCCTGAGTTCCTGCTGCATGCCAGGCACTTTGCTGGGATTAGGGATACAAAGAAGAAAGCAGAAAGAAACAAATTCCGCCTTCATGGGTTTTAGAGGAGCTTGGAAAAAGAAGCATCCAAACAGCTGTGACAATGTCTGATTCGAATTTTCACTGATAAGAAAAAAATAGAGGCTGGAAACTCTGTATATGAACATGGAGATGGAAAAGCAGAGGCTGATCAGTCTCGGGAGGAGCTGGCAAGGAAGGCGTGGTGTTGGAAAGCTCTAAGAAAGCTGATCAGAAATAAGCGGAAAAACAAAGGGTTTTATCAGCTGCAAAACAATGGAACTATAAGGGGATTGAATTCTGTTTGTTTTTTAAGTCCTGCCACTCTAGTTTGGGCATGCATTTCTGGGTGATGCTTTTCTTCCAGGAGGACCAGCAAAAATTTTATTGTAATAAAACTCAAAATATACAGAATCATCATTTCTCCAGGCCTTCAAATTAACCTGACAATTTCTTACATAACAGTAAGAGAGGGCCATGGTGAAGTTGGAGGGCCATGGAAACACCCCAAAATACACCCCATATGTGATGGCAAGAGTGCAGCAGAGTGGGGGCACTTGAAAAATAAGGCTCTTTCATCTTAAAAGACAAGAACAAGGCTAGTCATAATCAAAGTTTTTAAATTGTGAAGAGTAATATTAGAAGGATATTCTGATTCTGTTGTGCTCTTTAAGGATTAAGGCATTTCATGAAATAAATAACATACAATGGATTGCCTGTTTAAGTGTTTAACATAGGAACTGGCAGATCCAACCATAATTTTCTAAGTTAGCCGAAACCTCTCTGCATGGACCTCATCAGCAGTTTTAGATTTAAATTCTAAACCACAAAAAGAGTATTTCCCTTGTGAATAATCTAGTAACAGCATGCTTCACTGTCCGGATTGCTAGAAAGTTCTTATGTTGAGAAAAGGTTCATAAAGAATAGGCTGGCTCAGTCAGTTGAGCATCCAACTCTTGTTGTTGGCTCAGGTCATGATCTGAGGGTCATGAGATCAGGCCCCATATTGGGCTCAGGACTCAGGGCAGAGTCTGCTTGAGACTCTCTCCCTCTTCCTCTGCTCCTCCCACTATGTGCTCTCTCTTTCTAAAATGACTAATCTTTAAAAGAATAGGTTCATAAAAAGTTTGTACAGGAACTAACCTTAGAAGACATTCCACACCCTCTTCCCTCCCTTTACAGACAAGGGTAATGAAGCCCAGGGAAGATGGAAATTACTTGTCTCCCTTGTGTTTCTGATTTAAAATATGATGATTTGATATAGCTATACCTTGCATATATTGTATATATTAGTAATATCATTAAAAGCAGATCTGCTCTGTGGTATGACCTAATATTAGGAAAATCTTAATAAATTGGTCTTAATAAAGAGCTAATGCTTCAAAATTATATAGGATCCATCCATATGTTGCAATATTCTCAAAATTTTACATACAGTTGGAAATTTTCTTTCATCTACAGTTTTTGGCTAGGGTGTAGAGAGGGAAGAGAGAATTCCCCAGAGTGAAGCAACTGAAATATAAATGGTCATCCCTTATGATTTCTTCACGCATATTGTGTTTTACAAAAAAGAAGAAAGAAGAATGAAGGAGGAAAGGAATGAAGGAAGGAAAAGAAAGAAAGCCCCTCAAAAGAATAAAATCCAAACAACTTGAATTATAAATATATTTTAAAAATAGAACCACTCATCCAACAAGGCATAACTACAGTAATAGAAAATTTTGTTTGAAAAACAAAGAAGATAATGAGCACCACCACAAGATTCTAAGCACCTAAATTCTATTTTTTGTTTTTTGTATATCTGGGTCTTGACTATTTTCTTTCAAAATCTACTTTCATATAGGAGCACCTGGTTGCTAAGTGAGTTAAGTGTCCAGCTCTTCTTGGTTTCAGCTCAGATCATATTCTCATAGGTTGTGGGATCCAGCTGCCCAGTCAGGCTCTGCGCTCAGTTGGAAGTGTGTGTGAAAGATTCTCTCCCTCTGCCCCTCTTCCCACTCACTCTCTCTCTCTCTCTCTGAAAATAAATAAATAAATTTTTAAAAAATTACTTTCATGTAATTTACCTTGGAATTAGGTCTCTGGAGGAATTAAAGGTCAATATGCTGAGGAAGGTAATGAAGTAAAGATAGAAAGAATTTAGTTTGGGTGAATATAGTGAAGACAATGCAAATTTTTCTAGCTGATAAAATTCTTGGGGCGCCTGGGTGGCTCAGTGGGTTAAAGCCTCTGCCTTCGGCTCAGGTCATGATCTCAGGGTCCTGGGATCAAGCCCCGCATCCGGCTCTCTGCTCAGCAGGGAGCCTGCTTCTCCCTCTCTCTCTGCCTGCCTCTCTGCCTATTTGTGATCTCTATCAAATAAATAAAAATTTTTAAAAAAATTCTTTAAAACTCAGAAACATTTTCCCTCCCTCTCCCTCTGATCCTCTGTCTTGAAACCAGAGAGGGAAACAAACCATAAGAGACTCTTAATCTCAGGAAACAGACTGAGGGTTGCTGGAGGGGAGGCGGGTGGGAGGGATGGGGTGGCTGGATGATGGACATCGGGGAGGGCATGTGCTATGGTCAGTGCTGTGAATTGTGTAAGACTGATGAATCACACACCTGTACCCCTGAAACAAATAATACATTATATGTTGTTAATAATAAAAAAGCAACTTTTTTTACCTATGAACTATGAAATGGGTTCCTTTATTTTTAAACCATCCATAATGACTACTAACTTTTCATCACTAAAGAAGTATTCAGTGTAATCACAATTGAGTAATTATGGTCAATTAACCATAAACCTAACATGTTTTGCCAACCTGTTCTTCCTTTCTATGAGGCTGTGAAGAATGGATACCCATCATTCATTCTAGTGAACTCTATCTAATTTTGTGATAACATCAATAACACAAAGCAGGATTTATTGTGCTTATGGATTGTAAACAAAATTTGTGAAGAAACGAATTGTTTACCCATATGAGGTGGATGAGCTTTTCCAGAAGAACAGGATTTAGTGCCCTCAAGGAGACCTTTTATTAAGTGGAGCTAGAAATGTGTGTTCATTTCACTGGTCTGAGGAGAGCAAAGGCATTGTCATTAAACAGTTACTTTAGGGCACTAGGATTTCTGTATCGGGTATTACACAAACTTTGTACATACAATCAGTCCTCACAAGTAGTAATGGCAATGATGGTATTTATTAGACCATTCTGTACTGTAATCCCATAAAACACTTAGAGGGGAGCAAAGCCCTATTCTATAAGTCAGGACACCTTATTTTGTGTGATCTTCCATCAGCAAGATACTTAAAGTCATTTCAGTCATCTATACAGAGGAAAATTAAGCAAGATGAGCTTTAGAATCCCTTTCAATTCTAAAATAAAATTATTTATTCATTTTCTTCCTTCTCTGTGTTGTCTTCCAAGTTGTATTAGAAACATTTTTCTTTCAATAATGTCTCTGTTCCATCCTCCCCAAATATACACTGAGTTCCCAAGAATTAAAACAAGATTTTAAGCACACTATTCTCTTTCAAAACACATGGAGAAACCAAGACAATGCAAAAGCTGTTTTATGATTATGACAGAATCACTAAACAAACCATTTCCATGCCTAAATAATAGGAGGTTAGGCCAGACATCTCATTTCCCACCTCCTCTTTTTCCATCCCCAAAATAGATGATTACTTGCTTATTATGTAAAGTAGGTGTTAAAAAGTCTCTTGGACATTGGGAAAAAGCAACAACAACAACAACAACAACAACAAAGAACAGTGATGCAGAGCAAATTTTGACTATATCTTTTACTTTTAAAATTTTTTTTCTCATCAAATGTTTGTTTTAATGGATCTCAAAATTCTGTGACAAGATTTTGGTCAAGTTGTTTCCATTAAATAGTATTGATTTTAAAAATTACTAACTCTATGGGATGCCTAGGTGGCCCAGTCAGTTAAGCATCTGCCTTCAGCTCAGGTCATGATTCCAGAGTCCTGGGATCAAGTCCCACACCAGGCTCCTTAGTCAGCGGGAAGCCTCCTTCTCCTTCTGCCTCTGCCTGCCGCTCCCCTGCTTATGATCTCTCTCTCTTCTCTCTCTATCTGACAAATAAATAAATAAATAAATAAAATCTTTTAAAAAATTAGTGACTTAAAACTCACACACACACACACACACACACAAAACAAATGGTCCACAAAATATTCTCATTTTCTTCTGAAGGTTTTACAATGCATTGTTATCATTAACCAGTCTTTTCCTATTAAACTTACATGGTGAATTGACACAAATAGCTTTGAGACCATTCTTCCACCGCTAATTAAGACTGGCGTGGCAGGTGTTGGGGATATTATTCACTGAGCCTTCTGAACTTTCTGGGCAGACTTGGTGAGCTTGCTAGCTCCAACTGCCTTCTTGTCCACCACTTTGATGGATATCCATAGAAACCAACAGAGAGTTTCTATGTCATGAACAACAAAATGGCCCCAGGAGGATAACCAGAGAAGCTCCTAACACACATAGGCTTGCCAGGAACTGTATTAATGATAGCAGCATCACCAGATTTCAGGAACATGGGGCCATCTTCCAGCTTTTCTCCAGAACTGTTGTCAGTCTTCTCCTTCAGTTCAGCAGACGTGCAACAATGTGAGCTGTGTGATAATCCAATGCAAATGCATATCCAGCACTTATTTGGCTGGATGGTTCAGGATAATCACCTGAGTGGTGAAGCCACTTGCTTCTGTAGATGGGTCATTTTCACTGTGCCCAGCCACAGTGCCATGGTGAACATCTTTGACAGATACGTTCTTGATATTGAAACCCACATTGTCCCCAGAAATAGCCCCACTCAAAGATTCACAGTGCATTTCAGCAGACTTTACATCAGTTATAACATTGACTAGAGCAAAGTTGACCACCATGCCTGGTTTAAGAACACGAATCTCTGGGATGCCTAAGTGGCACAGTCCGTTGAGCATCTGGCTCTTGGTTTCAGCTCAGGTTGTGATTTTAGGGGTGTAAGATTAAGCCCACATGGGGCTCCATGCTCAACATAAAGTCTACTTAGAATTCTCTCTCCCTCTCCCTCAGCCCCTCTCCACCTCTGAAATAATTACATAAATCATAAAAACAAACAAAAAAGTCTCCACTCAGCCCACAAGGACAGTACCAATATGACAAATTCTGTAGATATCCTGGAGGGACAGATGCAAGGGCTTGTCAGTTGGACGAGTTGGTGGCAGGATGCAATCTGGGGTTTCAGGTAGTATGGTTCCACTGACATTGCCATTTTTACAGATGACTTTCCATCCTTTGAACCAAGGCATGTTAGCGCTTGGCTCCAGCATGTATGCTGTCACTGTTCCAACCAGAAACTGGCATACATGCTACTGTCTCAGGACTGTAGCCAATCTTCTTAATGTAGGCGCTGACTTCCTTAATGAGTTCCTTGCATCTCTTCTGGCTGTAGGATGGCTCAGTAGAATCCATTTTGTGAACCCCAATGATTAGTCATTTACTAATTATTATTAGTTGTTTACACCCAGTATGTAAGCCAGAAGGGTTTGCTCATGGGTCTGCTCATTCTTGGAGATACCTTCTTCGAATTCACCAACACCAGCAGAGACGATCAGGACAGCACAGACAGCCTGAGATGTGCATGTAATTATGTTTTGGATGGAGTCTCTGTGTCCTAGGGCATCAATGATGGGGGACTCAATGATGGTCACATAATACTTGTTGGTCTTGAATTTCCACATGGAAATATCAATGGTGATATCATCTTCACCTTCAGCTTTCAGTTTATCCAACACCCAGGCCTACTTGAAGGGGCCCTTTCCTACTTC
This sequence comes from Taxidea taxus jeffersonii, assembly GCA_003697995.1. Taxonomy (NCBI): domain Eukaryota; kingdom Metazoa; phylum Chordata; class Mammalia; order Carnivora; family Mustelidae; genus Taxidea; species Taxidea taxus. The sequence continues at coordinate 22,523 of RCUC01169475.1, read as the reverse complement.
AGCATCCTTCTTCTCAAGTATTTCAATTGTTCTTTTGTTGCTTCCACCACATTTAGAGATCAGACGACCAAGTAGTGGTAAACTTGCCTGAATCTATGTGTCCATGATATCAATGAGTCATCTCCTTTCCTATTTTGTTTTAGATTTAGTGATGACACCAGTGTTCTGATGGCAAACCTGTTGTGAAAAAGCAGACTACAACTTTTTAAAAACTTGTAAATCTATTTGGGGAACTTGGTATGTTGAGAAGAAATGAATGAAAAAGAAGATCCTGGATCTAAAACTCAAGTCAGGTTGACTTCAGAGAGAATCCAATGTGACAAATAATAAGTTACTGTTGGGAAAGTGAAGTAGCATACCATGAGGAAACTAACCACACAAACATGTCTCATCTCTTTTGTGCCCTGGTGTATTTCAGGGTTCAATATTCAGCTCCTTAGAATTCCCATATCCTCCATTCCCGAATAGGAGATATCTGCATATTTTTACATCATACAGGCACAATGAAAATACCAACTCACTGATTTCATTTTGTTTAGATAAAATTTTCAACAAGACAAGGAATCATAATGCTCTACTCTTTGGACATGCACACTAAGACCCCAAGACCCCAGGAGGGGTAGACTATTATGTCTTTGAATGTGCAGATTCTATTTAACTCCCTTGTTTCCTAGCAGCTACCACTATGCCCATAACACAGGATTAAAAAACATGGACTGCATACATAAAAATGAAGTACTTAATATGGAGTTTCTTTAAGGTAGAGCAAGAACTGAACATTAACAAAACAATGAAATACTTCTATTTACTCGGTATTCACTGGCCCTGAGCACTTTACCCACTTTACCTTTAATCCTTAAAATTCCTCTGTCAGGTATTATCATTCACATTTCACAGAGAGGGCATTTCTAAGAAGTAAAAGGTCTACCAGGATACGCAGAGTAACGTGTGGCCTGGCTCTCAACCCCAGCCTGTCTGGCTGCACACTCCCATGCTCTCTCCCTTCCAGCACACTTTCTCTCCTTACTGCTCTAACCACCTGCCATCCAATTTGTGTATGACTTTATGAATACTATAATGGAAAAGCATGGAGAAAATGTGTTTCTGCTTCACAGCTGGCTAATATCTTCCAACCAGATCTCCAGCTAGTAATAACTTTGTCTTGTGGGTGAGTTGTTTTGTTTTGGTTTACCAAAATATTTTTTTGTCTAAGGGAAAGCTTGTCTGAGAGGATATACAGACATCAGTACAAAAGAATCAAATAAAAGGGTCATGAAGTTTTCTAGGTAGCCTGTAAGCTAGCCAGGAAAATAACAGAGGGATGAAGTAGAACAGGAGAATGAAAGCACACCCATCATCGTCCTCCAGTTAAATTAAGTCTTCAGAACTTAAGCTCTTGAGCCAAAGGCCTAATCGGTGGAGGACAGTGGACAAAGATATTGCCTGGGTCCTAGAGCAAGACTCTTGTGCAGCCTGGCCTCCTTCTTATGATTCATGTGTTAGTGAAGGAGGCCATGTAGTGACCAAACCCTCTGATTTTGGCTTGCTAATGCAGGTCTCCATCTGCCCTTACATTTCAATTACTTGTGTTGGGAGTAGATAAAGAATCATGTTAAGCCTCCCAGAATCACTCAACAAGCAAGATATGAAAAGCAGCAGCCCTTGTTTGACCTGGGTTCAATTATTTAATAAAATGTTCTTACAGTCCCCATCATCAGAGGTAGGGCCTGATCCTTGTTTGTTGTACATCCTCCCCAAAACTAGTTAATTTATCATATCATATCACTCTGACTGAGTCACAGCAAAGGTTGCCACTGGGAACTATCACTGACTCAAATTCCTCAGTCATGGCATGACAATAAGTGATCAACACCAGAACCTAATGTTTGCCCTTTTAAAAATGATACTCGCAGAACATCAACATGCTTGCTACTTAATCTTCTTTCTCGATCTTCATCTTCCAAGAGATGATCATAAATGAAATATGACTGATTCTCAACAACGGGCTAAGCTTAAGTTTTATATTTATAGCCACTACGCATACACATGCATAACAAATGCCATATCTGCATTTGCCATAAATATGCAATTAAAACATTTCCCAGGCATTGTGTAAACTGTTCTATATAAATTATCACAACAAACCTAGGACATGGTAATGGGAAAAAATCTGAGGCTCAGAGGCAAACGTGCCCAACATGGTATGGCTATCTTCTGAAGTAGCAAATGTTATTTGAACCACTCTTTTTGTTCTTATCATATACTGATCTTTATTGTCATTGTTTGTGTCCAGTCAAATGTCAGTTCTTTAAAGCTGAAGAATCTAATGAAAGCAATTAACAATTTCTCCAGAAAAATCCATACATCTGTCATCGTTCCCATGATTTCAGAGAGGGGAAGTCCTGCTGTAGCCTACTTATAGGCTTGAAAATCCATGTACCCTACAGAGCCATGAGCCCTAAGCTCAGAACACCTCATATGTTCTCTTACCCTCCTTCCTGTCTTCCACAGGCTTGTGCCTTGCACACTTCTGGTTCTCAAGAAATACACTGACTTCAAAAAGAAGTCACAAAAGAAGACACTTGCTGTGAACTTTGCAGTCTGAGAGGCTATAAATGTGGTTTACCAGAGAACTTGTTTTTCTTTTTTATTATCATATTCTTGAACACAAAAAACCCATGAAAGAGAGAACAGTAACTTGTGCTCTGAGCCTTGACTTTGGCGAGTGCTATGGGAACAGACACTTCTTCACTGGACTGCTTTTGTCTTACATCAAAAGCACTGATGGCTCTAGAAGATCTGGATATGTCTATGCCAATTGTTTCATGTTGGAGATATTGAGGGAGGTGTTAAAGTGGACACTAGCACTCTTTTTGGAAAGAAAATGTTTTTCTTTCTTGAATACCCTTATCACATAAAAAGAACTTGGCAGACCAAAAGTTGAGACCATTCAAATATATGCTCTTTTGGTAAAAATTAAAATTTAATTGAAGGGGTTTAATCTTGGTATGGAGTTCACATATTATTATCATTTTACTTATGTTTCCTTCTAAAAACATTTTAAAGTCCAAACATGCCTTTTATTGTGGGACCTGTAGTAAAAAAAATAATAAAAGCTAGAAATAGAAAGTCCAGGCCTCTACTCCACCCTTTGTGCCTAATTCTGAACTTTGGTATCAGCCTTTGCCTAAGTTCTCAGAACCACTTCCTGTCTCAGAACCTCCTGGCTAAACTGCTAAGTATTGGCTGACACCAGTTTTTCTCCAGTATTTAAATCTCATCATGTCAGTTGCTTACTTTAAAACCTTTCTTGGCTCCTATAAAACCTAATTGCCTATAGCATTAGACCACATTTCTTGTTTTAGCTCGAAAGCCCCTTTCACCATACTTCTGGCCTTGTGTGCCTTTGCTAACACCATCTAAACTCTTGTCCCCTTTGTTTGAGGCACCAACACCACCCTAAATTCCAGTTTTACTAAAGTTGCCACCACTTTTTTTTTTTTTAAGATTTTATTTATTTGATAGGGAGAGACACAGTGAGAGTGGGAACTCAGGCAGGAGTGGGAAAGTCAGAAGCAGGCTTCCCCCCGAGCAGGGAGCCCGATGCGGGGCTCGATCCCAGGACTCTGGGATCATAATCTGAGCTGAAGGCAGACGCTTAACAACTGAGCCACCCAGGCACCCCCTATTTTTTTAATTAACATATAACATATTATTTGTTTCAGGGGTACAGGTCTGTGAATCATCAATCTTAGACAATTCACAGCATTCACCATAGCACATACCCTCCCCAAAGTCCATCACCCACCTACCTCTCTCCCCTCCAGCAACCCTCAGTCTGTTCCTGAGATTAAGAGTTTCTTTTTTTTTTAAGATTTTATTTATTTATTTGACATACAGAGATCACAAGTAGGCAGAGAGGCAGGCAGAGAGAGAAGAAGGGAAGCAGGCTTCCTGATGAGCAGAGAGCCTGATGCAGGGCTCGATCCCAGGACCCTGGGATCATGACCTGAGCCGAGGGCAGAGGCTTTAACCCACTGAGCCACCCAGGTGCCCTGAGATTGAGTTTCTTAATGGCTTGTCTCCCTCCCCACTCTGATCTTGTTTCATTTTTCCCTCCTTTCCCCCATGACTCCTCACCCTGCCTCTCAAATTCCTCATATCAGAGAGATAATACGGTAATTGTCTTTCTCTGATTGACTTATTTCGCTTAGCATAATCCCCCCTAGTTCCATCCACATGGTTGCAAATGGCAAGATATCAGGGGTTTTCTGATGCCTGCATAGTATTCCATTGCATATATGTACCACATCTTCTTTATCCATTAATCTGTTGATATTGCTACCACTTTCTAAGCACAATTAGGCCTACCACAATAATAAACATACTATCAACCTGGAAACACCTATTTACCTTTTCAGACTCAGTTCAAGCATTGTCTCTTCCAAGAAGGCTTTCATGAACCCTTCATGTAGTTATTTTATCCTTTTAACCTCAGTTCCATTTTATTATATAATTTTGTTAAAGCTGAGCCATTGAAAGTTGTAAACGTGATGCCTGTCTTTTCAACAAGACTATGAGGCCCTCAAAAACAAAAACAAATTTTATTGTCTTTGCATACCTAGCACCAGAACAATAATTGGTGTAGTTCACTAGCTCAGAAATTGTTTGAATAATCCATGAATAATATAGTGGAGTGAATCTGAGCTCAACATTTTGCTCTAATTGCTAATCAGTGTGTAAACTGGAAGTAAATTTAAGTAGAAAATGTCAGACATTTCTAACTAGCATTTTATTGAATTATAATTGACATACAATATTATGTAAGTTTCAGGTATACAAAATAGTGATTTAATATTTTCATACATTATAAAATGATTTCCACAATAGTTCTAGGTACCCTGTCACTATACAAAATTATTCAAATATTATTGACTTTATTCCCTATGCTATCCCTGCAATTTCTTTATTTTGTAACTGGAAGTTTGTATCTCTTAATCTCCTTCACCTACTTTACCTATCCACACCCACATCCCCTTTGCCAAGTACTAGATTGTTTTCTGTTTTTTGGATTTTATTTTTCAATTGTTTTGGGTTTTAGATTCCACATATAAGTGAATCATAATATATCCATCTTTCTCAGTCATACTTACTTCACTTAGCATAATGCACTTAAGTCCATCCATGTTATCACAGATGGCAAATTACATTCTCTATTATGACTAATATCCCCCTGTATGTATATGGGCTTCCAAAACTAAAAGAATAAAAAAATAATATTGAATAAAAGAAGTAATAGTGGGCATCCTCACCTTGTTCCTAATCCTAGAGGAAATATTTTCAGCTTTTCAACATTAAGTAAGATGTTAGCTGTGGTTCTGTCATATATGGCCTTTATTATTTTTTTTAAGATTTTTTTTTTTAATTTATTTGTCAGAGGGAGAGGGAGAGAGAGTGAGAGAGCACAGGCAGAGGCAGAGGGAGAAGCAGGCTCCCTGCCGAGCAAGGAGCCCGATGTGGGACTCGATCCCAAGACGCTGGGATCATGACCTGAGCCGAAGGCAGCCGCTTAACCAACTGAGCCACCCAGGTGTCCCATGGCCTTTATTATTTTGATGTGTGTTCCCTCTGTTGAATTTTTTGGACTTTTTATCATAAGCAGATGTTGAATTTTGCCAAATGCTTTTTCTGCCTCTATTGAGATGATCATAGGAATTTTATCCCTCACTATGTTAATGGGGTGTATCATGGTGATTGATTTGTGATGTCAAACCATCTTTGAATCTCTAAGATGGATTCCCCTTGGTCATGGTATATGATCTTTTTAATGTGTTGTTGAATTTGGTTTGGTAATATTTTGTTGAAGATTTTTGTATCTCTGTTCATCAGGGATATTAGCCGGGAATTTTCCTTTTTTGTAGTGTCTCTGTCTGGTCTTGTTATCAGGGTGCTGCTGACCCTATAAAATAAGCTCAGAAGTGTTCTTCCCTCATCTTCAAATTTTTGGGATAATTTGAGGAGGGTAGATATTAACTACTTTTTAAATGTGTGGTAGAATTCACCTTTGAAGCCATCTGAAAGTGGACTTCTGTTTTTGGGGAGTTTTTGATTACTTCAATTTCATCACTAGTAATTGGTTTAATAAGACTTTCTAATTCTTCATGATTTCAGTTTTGGAAGATTACTCTTGTAGGAAATTATCCTTTTTTTCTAAATTGTCTAATTTGTTGACATGTCACTATTTTTAGTACTCTCTTATGATCTTTTATATTACTGTAATATTGGCTGAAATTTCTCTTCATTGATTCTTTATTTATTTGGGCCATCTCTCTCTTTTCCTTGATGAGTCTGGTTTTGTTAATTTTGTTTGTCTTTTCAAAGAAGCAGCTCTTAGCTTCATTGATCTTTTATGTTGTGTCTATTTTATTTATTTCCACTCTGATCTTTATTATTTCCTACCTTCTCACTTTAGACTTTGTTTGTTCTTCTTTTTTTTAAAGATTTTATTTATTTATTTGACAGATATAGATCACAAGTAGGCAGAGAGGCAGGCAGAGAGAAGAGAGAGAGGGGGAAAAAGCAGGCTCCCTGCTAAGCAGAGAGCCCGATGTGGGGCTCGATCCCAGGACCCTGGGATCATGACCTGGGCTGAAGGCAGAGGCTTTAACCCACTGATCCAATCAGGCGCCCCATGTTCTTTTTCTAGTTCCCTCAGATATAAGACTAAATTATTTACTTGAGATTTTTCTCCTTTCTTGAGTTGAGCCTGTATTGCTATGAACTTCCCTGTTAGGGCTGCTTTTGCTACATCTCAAAGATTTTGGAAACTTGAGGGTCCATTTTCATTGTTCTGAAAATAATTTTTTATTTCTTCTTTGTTTTTTTTTGTTGTTGTTGTTGGCCCATTGATTGTTTAATAATATGTTGCTGTCTCCACATTTTTGTGAGGTTTTTTTTTCAGTTTTCTTCTCATGATTGATTTTTAGTTTCCTACCATTGTGGTTGGAAAAGATATTTGATATTATTTCAATCTTCTTGAGTTTCATGAGACTTGTTTTGTAGCCTGACATGTGCTCTATCCTGGAGAACCTACCATGTGTAGTGGAAAAAAATATATATTCTGCTGTTTGGGGGTTAAATGATTGTATATATTAAGCCCATCTTGTCTAATATGTTGTTTAAAGCCAATATGTGCATATCAATTTTATATTTGGATAATCTATTCATTGATGTAATTGGGATATTAAAGTTCCCTACTATTATTGCTATCTAATTCTCCCTTTATTTCTGTTAATATTTGCTTGATATATTTAGATGCTCCTATGTTAGGTGCATAACTGTTTACAAATTTGATTATCTGTTTGCTGGACTGACCTCTTTATCATTATGTAATGCTCTTCTTTGTCTTTGTTATGGTCTTTGTTTTGAAAGACTCTTCCAGGCACCTGGGTGGCTCAGTGGGTTAAGCCTCTGACTTTGGCTCAGGTCATGATCTTGGGGTCCTGGGATTGAGCCCCCCATCAGGCTCTCTGCTCAGCAGGGAGCCTGCTTCCCCCTCTCTCTCTCTGCCTGCCTCTCTGCAACTTGTGATCTCTCTCTCTCTCTCTCTGTGTCAAAAAAAGAAAAAAGAAAAGACTCTTCCTGGGTCTATCAGAAATACCCAGCAAAAAAACAGAACCCTGGACTAAGGGTTAAAATTTCTTGGAATAAACATAAATTTCTTAGGTCAGAAACTAAGGAAATAAAGGAAAGAAGATTCAGATACAAATGGTGGAAAGCACCAGACAAATAGAAAACACTGGAAACTTGACTATATGGATAAACCATATTTATTGATGCCAACAACAAGAAGAGAGGGGTAAAAAAGAAGAGCCGAATACTAGAAAATCTGGCTTAATGCACTTGTACCTTCTACACAGGAATCTCTTCTTTAAAGTATAGAAATCCCCAACTCACTTCAATATGAACAACAGAAAAGGATTGTGACCACTCCCATATTAATTAAATATGTGAAATAAATAACATCAAATAAATACATAAATAGCATAGATGGAAAATATATATAATATGAAGATTCACCAGAAAAGATATGTCTGTAAAGCAGAGTTTTCATATTTTACAAATTGTTACATATTTTTATTTTAGGGTAACCTAATTTTTCTAAGAAAATAAAAGAGAATTAATTAAATGGCAAAAGCTATTAAAGAACAAAATAATTCACAATCAAGAAAACTCAGAAATGTAATAGCTAAAAAAGAGGAAGATGAGAAATAAGAACAAAAAGACCATATAAAAGAATTAGAAATAAAAGTAATAAGTTTAGAAATGAAGACTCAATCGAAAGTAATATAAGATTGAGTAGACAACTCAGGAGGCAATGTTCAGAAAATAGAAGATAGAAAAAGGAAAAAAAGAACTTAAAAAACTAAATAAAGAGACTAAAAATAATTTGATAGTCATAGAACAAATAATACCTAACATGAGTATAATTGGAGGTCCTGATGAAGAAAATCAAAACCAATTAATGAAAAAACACTAAAAACTATAACCCAAGAAATTATTCTTATTTATAAGAAATTTGGATCTATTTATTGAAATGCACAAAATGTATCTAGGAATTGATACACAATAGTAATATCTTAATATAAAATAAGAAACTAGGGCACCTGGGTGGCTCAGTGGGTTAAAGCCTCTGCCTTCGGCTCAGGTCATGATCCCAGGGTCCTGGGATCAAGCCCCACATCAGGCTTTCTGCTCAGCGGGGAGCCTGCTTCCCTTCCTCTCTCTCTGCCTGCCTCTCTGCCTACTTGTGATTTCTGTCTGTCAAATAAATAAATAAAATCTTTAAAATAAGAAACTAGATATTTTACCAGATTAAGAAAATTATTTAATTATGCTAACCATCAGTGATAGTGTGTACACTATCTAATTTTAAATTTCTCAAAAATTCTAGAAAATAGTTTGCCTATATGAACACAGTGCCATAAAATTTAGTACCTCTTGAATAAATAACTACCTAGGATAGATGTCATCATCTATCCTAACAAAATAGTCGTATCTGTCATTGTGATAATAATGGCAAATCACATTGATCTGAAAATATATATTGGCAGTTATCTGTATCTTTGATTAATTAAAATTTCAGTCCAATAAATCATTACTTACATTGTAAATAATGATGGAGGAGGGAAGAAAGATATTCCAAGTTACGTCACAGCAAATGTTGAGAGCCACTCACCTTGTGCAGTACATTCAATGTATAAGCAAGAAAATAAAATTTAAAGGAGATAAGTAATTTGCCCAAGATAAAACAGCCAGACAGTACCAGGCTTCAAATACAAGTTTAATCTTTTAATTTTCATGTCCATGCTTTGTTCTATTATATCATGCATAAAATAAAGTTGTTCATTTTATTTCAGACTAAATATCATAATGTAGGAAATCAGAAAATCATAGTTCTTAATGGAAGATGATCTTCATGGCCTTTATGTAGAAATAATGGAGTACTCTAATGCAAGAGATAATTTTAAAAACAACAGTCAGTCAGTGTAGTAAAGAATACTATAATGTTATGGGTTCATCAAAATCTACATGTCTTTATGGGCTCACAGCTACCTTACAATTAGTATGGTCAAGTGCCTGACTTCAAGCCAATGCAATGTAACATAAATAACCTGTACTGCTTCTCAGCTGGGCTATAAAAACCTCCTGTAAAGTGCATTCTAAGAAGGAAGAAAATATTCTTGGAGCAGATGAGACCAAACTTTGCTTGCTTTTGATTCTTAGTATTAATATAATGAGAGAGAAAAAAAAATTTTTTTTAATCCATAAACAAATATCTATTCTCTCTTCCTTATCAGCTGGCTAGATGCCAGTGCCTGGAGTGTTGCTAGTGTAGACACCTAGATCACTTTATAAAACATAACCCGCCACCCCTTCTAACTATTGGGTTTTACACGAGCAAGAAACAAACATCTTTTTGGATTAAGTCACTTATTATTTCAAAGTTTACCTGCTACTGTAATTAATGTTACCTTAAAGAGAAATTTCAATCAGGGTGGGCAGTAACAAAAAATATATAAAATCTGTGTTACTGGCAGAAGAAAACTAGGAAACTAATATCAGAGACTGGAATTATGAATTGTCAAGTTAGGCAGTGAGGAAATATTCAGTTACAATGATACAGATGGTATCTGGAAAGGCAAACCACACACCTTCTAGCCTGCAGCTCTATTAAAAGAGACTAGAAAACAGAATTATATTAGCATTCATTATATATTAGTAGCTTTATTAGAAGAAGAAAGGACCACAGAAAAGACAAAACCAATTCAGCCATCCAAAAAATAATTGGCAGTCTTTGCATATTAAGAGAGCAAAGCAGGAGCTCCTGGTTGGCTCAGCTGATAGAGCATGCTCAGGGTCATGAGTTCAAGTCCCACACGGGGCAATAGAGTTTACTTAAAAATAAATACATAAAAATAAATAAAAGATTAAAGTAAAGCATTAAATTATTTACAAATGTATAGAGAGAGAATGGAATATGCGTGTGTGTGTGTGTGGGCGTGTGTGTACACACATAATGGAGCACTCTAAAATATATTTTATATTTGACTGTACACATAAAATGAAAGAGAATAAGGAAGCATCCAGAAATGTTAATTTTTGAAAAGCTGGGAATGCTTATCCCAAACAGTAAAGAATAAGATTTTTTTAACTGAATCCTTAAAGATCTGAAGGTACTACTACATGACAAAGTTTAGATTGAGCCAAACCCTCAGCCAGAATTTACGGCCATTAAGTAAATGTCATTGACTTGAAAAAAAAAAATGTGATGAAAAAGAAAAACGAAATAAATCAGATGTAAGAAGGACGTCTAACAAATAATTGTAGGTGTGGCGATTGGCACTTTGAACTAAGTGTAAGCAAAGAGATGAAAGTCTTTAGTAATTTTAAAGGAAATTATATTGCCAAAACAACTGTGAGCTAAAACTTAAAAGTCTTTGGCTGATTAGGTCTCTGTTTATCTGTTTATTAGTTTATTGATGTGGCTTAAAAAAAAAAAAACAACCTACCCTGAAATTCTTTGAAATTTAAGAGGTAATGTTTATTTATATATATTGCCTATATGATTAAATCTTGATAAATAATTTTGAATCTCTTGTTGGCCAAATATGTATTGCATATATTTTACTGTAAATCTATGTAAATGATGCTTTTTTATGAACTTGTCTCTTTAATCCTTTCTTCTTCTGCTCTCCAGCCTGCAAGGCATAAACATTGCTATAAAGAGAATATTCATGACTGGAGTAATATTATTATTGGATTTGTTTTCTTCTCTTGGTGAGGTTTGGGGTTTAAGCCTAGACATAGGCTCTTTTCCTTCTCTGCATGATTATTCTTTTTTTTTTTTTTAAGATTTTGTTTATTTATTTGACGAGAGAGAGAGAGCACAAACAGGGGGAGCAGGAAAGGGAGAAGCAAGCTCCCCACTAAGCAGGGAGACCAAAGCAGGGCTGATCCCAGGACCCTGAGACCATAACCTGAGCTGAAGGCAGACACTTAACTGACTGAGCCACCCAGACACCCCTGAACGATCATTTCTGATAAAATAGCAAAAATAGAAAATATACTTTTATTTATTTTTTAAAAGCCTTTGGCTGAGTTTTAAAACAAGCTTTAAGCCACCAAACTCACACACACACAGGAAGTACTCAGCAAAAAACTCTAGAGCCCTCATCACCCACTACAAATGTGGCCATGTCACATAATGGACCAGCAAGAATCTCCCAGATAGCAGAACCAGAGACCACAGAGAACAAGGACATTCCTCTCTGAGAGCAAAATCAAGTTCTAATCAAAGAACGTCCCTCACTGCCAAGACTTCTTAACAGCTGTCCAAAAGGATTTCATCATTACCGTGGGCCAGTGATTATTGTGTATAATGCAATTTTCTGTTTTCTGAGTGGGGTATTTGTTACAGTCATCCTGTCTCTCTTCCACTATCCATGTTGGCTAGAGTGAGGAAGACAGAGAACTTGCAACTAATTCAACCATCGAATAAATAATTGGCAATGTTTGCAGATTAAAAGATTGAAGCATGAAATCTTTTTAAAAAGACATATATATAAAGTGGATTACTCTAAAATAGATCTTATATTTAACTTATTATCCACCAGACAGTCGACAATTTTACTTTTTAATGCTCTGAATGATGTCTAATGTCAGGAATTTCTAAGTCTTAAGATTCTGCAATATTTTTACATCATCCTTAGTAAAAAGCTTTATAATCAAGGCCTTCATTATACTACTTTGGGCTCCATTGCTTGTATTTGCCTATATCCTTTTTACCTACCAGCGATATTTGCCCAAAGAGTTCCTGATGCTCTTTCAAGCCCCATAATACCGTATAAGTAAAAGGAAGCCTGTAGCTAAGAAAATAGTCCACTGGCTTATCTTCTCTTCCCCCAGAAGCAGACTCTGAGGCAAAGATTTGAGTCCTCAGAATTTATTTGGAAGATGATCCCAGGAGGTACAGTAAGGGAAAGGGGAAGGGAGCAAAGGAAGGGAAGGAAGGCAATAAGAACATGCTTTATCAAGCAGATTGCCGTTAAGTGTCTACAGCCTATGGCCTTAGGAAACTAAGAGGCCTCTAGAATGCACAGAATGTGCAACTCACCGCCATCCCATCCATAGATGGGGGAAGCCCTCTGGGTCTGACTGAGGTCTGCTCCTTAATGGTGGTATTTCCCCAGCACTTGGAGGCTGTTGCATGCCCAGGCGGAGCAGGCTCCATGGGCCAGAGAAAGCTCTCAAGTAAAAGGAAACAGTTGCCAGCAGCTGGAAGTCAAACCAAATTAGTATAGAGTTGGTAAGGAGCGGGGTGATGATAATCTCATCTCTACTAAGGAAAAGCTATTTTATTCTGAGTTGTTCTGGAAGCTGGATATTGAGTCTATTTTGGATATACAGCCTGATGCTAGTTGACTAATACTTTGGTAGTGAGAAACTATCTTCCGTTTAATCTGAATCCTGAAAGGCAAAGACTTCCGGAAATAAGTCTTGAGGGTTAACTAATTAATATTTTCTAAATACCACCAGAAACGCTGATGGGAAAGCCATCTCAGATATTTTAAGCTCAGCTGCCTCTAACTACATGTTCTACCCGACAAATTCCATAGTGAAAAGAACAAATGTTGAACATTTAGCCCGAATGAGAAGACTTTGGGATGGTAAGCAACCAAAGTTGGGGAGTTTTTTTTGTCCCTCCAGCGTAACTGTAACAGATATCTTCCATTCAACCCTTCAGCTAAACTCCCCCCTCCTCTGTTGCAGGAAGCCACCCTGTAAAGAGTGCACCAATGAGCTGTCTTGTCCTCTGGCTTCTACTTGAGTACAACCACTAGCGACCTGGCAGGAGATTAGAGGGAGAGAGGAGAGTGGGAACAGAGTATTTATAATCCTCTAACTCCCTCTTTATGGGAGCAACACTTTGAGTTGCTGGTTCTCCCCATAAAGCCCATGGCTTTTCAAGGTGGTGACTCCACAAGACTCTCCTTCCAGGTAATTCCCCACTTCAGGCCTATGGGGGGAAATATGTTCTGGGTGATTAGTGTTGGGATATATTTCCTTGATAGTTCTCCTATATCCCATGTATATCTTCATAAGTGACCTCTTTACTAAATAATCCTTGAATTATTCTTTGAAATCAATCATCTATTTCCTGCTGGGACACTAACTGATACATTTATTCTAGCCTATACCATCTGGTTTCGTTTTTCTATAATAAAACATCACATCGTTAACACGGCATTCTTCCTGAACCACTGTGGTTTCCACTACATTCAACCTTGCCAAAATCAAGAAAGAGGCCGTCATCTCAACATTATTTACACAATAGAACTCTTTCCACAGACAATGATGTCTTTACGTCTGAGAGAGTGATAGTACCATCCAAATACATATCTGTTGCTCCACTGACCAACCCCAGCCTGTTTTTTAAATGCAGTACTGCTTTTTTAGTATTTTAGGGAAGTTTTCTAATGGAAGACTTTGATATTATTTCTTCTTCCTCACATTACCTCCCTCAACTCTACTCTGGGGTTGAGTTTGGTTTTGCTTAATGTGTTGAAAGGACAGTTTCCACAAAAATAACATTTATTGAAAATTGATTAGTAATTCAAAATACTGGATTTTTTTAGGAGGTAAGGACTGACGGGCTTCAAGTATGTTACAAATCAATTCATTAAGTCAAAGCAAGAGGTGAACAGATTATTTAACTACTCAGAACCAGGGAAAACTTGTTTAATCCCACACTTAAGTGTTCAACAGCATCACCTAAGGTGACTTATGAAAGGATCTCAGTTATATGCATTACAATTTCAAAAAGAAAGAGAAACTAGTAAACTAGAGATTATCATCTATGGAATATGTTCAAAAGCACCATTTAACAAGCCTATACTTAAAATAATTTTGCCATTATAGGTAATTTATATTTTATGTAAATTAGACTTACCAAATCATCTTATAGAATTCTAGTCCACATTTGTTAGAGAAAAATAAACATTTTTCTCCTACTGAAAATTACCATTTTGTTTTTCCCTCCTGAGCATTGCTTCCTTATCTTTGGATCTTAATATTTATATAGTGTTCCACAATTTAAGATCCTTTTCACATACAGTCATAGTTTATCTAACAGTCCTTTGAAAATCTGATGACAATAATGAGCACTCTGTCTAAGGTTAGGTACATGGGCCTACATACCCATACTACTACATTACAATTGTGGAATATTTGCTGATTTCCTAAAATTTACCCAATGCTGAGTAACTCCTGTAATTTATAGGTTAATCCTCACAATACTTCTATGAGGTGGATTGTGTTATTCCCATTTTTCAATTGAGAAAATTAAGCCACAAAGAAATGATTTGTCCAAGTGAGGCTGCAGAATTTCGTGTTAAACTCAAACTTAGCACCATGTCCAATTAATTACCCTTTGTCCAATGACTACCTCCAACTTCTGTTAGCGTGGATCATCACTTATATTCTACTATAAAGTATTTTATGTGAATAAGGCAGAACTAATATTTATTGATTTAAAATTACAGGATATCTAGGATATTTAAAGTTTTCTGAATAAATGAGATGATAAAAATCCTATCTGATCTTCAAATCATAGCTCCATTTTGATTTCAGAATCTCTGCTCTATAAAATTTATTCACTCAGAAACATTTCCAGTTTATCCCATGGTGTTGTATAAAGTTAAAACCAAATATCCATGCCCCAAACATAGATGTGGTTCATTATTTCAACAGTTTTTTTTTTTTTCCTTTCCTCTGTTTCCCTCTCAGCATTCATGCCCAACCTACCACCTTGGACTCTAGACCTACTGCCTTGACCTGTTGATATCCAAGTCTTGGTGTGGGAAGAGAAAAACAAAGACACTTGAGTACTCATAAGAAGACCTGGTTCTAATGCATTTTGCTACCTAGCAGGTGAATACCTTAGGTAAGTCACTTATAGGTAAATCTCAGAGTAACAATTTCCTCATCTGGAAATGAGGATGATATGGTCCACATCTATGTTTTAGGGTTATAATAGTGTCCAACAAGATATATTACCTAAGAAAGTGCTTCAGAAATGTTTGAAACAATACACACACATTTAGGTTTCTGTGATTAGAGTCAGCAAAGATGTCCCCATTGGCAAAACCAGCATTAAATTTTTTAAAAGTAAGAGCAGTGAGATTACACATCCACAAATTGTTCACTGCAACTGTCCAGTCATCACTGTTATGTCCCACATGTTGGTGCTGCTTTATTACATGATACTGACCACACTGAGCTGACTCATCCAGTCAGCTTTACAGAAGAGCTGATGTCCTGGTTCCCAAATTGAACATAAACCAACAGATGAGTCATTTAATAAACTTAGTGACCTTACATGGTTCAGTGATTTACCTAGTGAAATTCTATGGTGGATTTACTGCCTGGTATTAAATTACTACTTCATTATAAATAACACCAACCTAATGGTCTTTACAAAGTAAACTTCAGTAACCTCTTTAAATAAAGAAGGGTCAATTATTTCTCAATATATGTGAGATTTTTAAAGATATTGTTGTATAACTTGTTTGGTAGATTTTTCAGAATTTTTTAAAGATGGTTGGGCTTATTTTATCAACTTTCTTGCATTCTAACGGTTGAGTGAACAGCTCTGCAGCATATCTTTCAACACATGGATTAAGATCTTCCATAAATGAAGTCAATAGAATTATATCACTGGAGTACAAAATGTGCAAGGCAAATATAAACTATGAGCAAAAATCAAATGGAGTCAGAGAAGACCTGTCAGCAACTGTTCTCCAGAATTATAAAATCCAGCTGGAGAAACTGGTTCAGAAAAAAGTTGACAGAATAATGGAATTCCTAGAATTTTATAGATCTTTTTAAGAAGAAATTAAGTTAAATGCAATTTCTCAGAAAGGCTAGTTTTATGATGACTCGATACCTAACGTATGAGTCTAAAAGAAACAATAACTGCAGTCATTTCAGTAGCTTTTTAAAACATTTCATAGTCAAGTTCTCTTAGGTTATAAATCTGTAGCAATTAAAATGTCTATGAATAAAAACACTGAGGATAGTAATCCCAGACCTCAAACATGTATACACAAAAAATTTTTTCTTTCTACTTTATATTTTCTTTAATAACTGATTTCTATCCTCTGAGTCCCCAGTCAGTCCCATGGCCAAATTCAGGATTAATCAGTCAGTGCAATATTTTCTCCTTCTAGAACTAGCCTGAAAGTTTTCTCTACTCACTCATTATCCCTAGGGTGGCATCTAAGTTTCAGGGGATCTAATTAGTACTTAAGCATCGGGGGGATGGGAGGATGTCTGGCTCTCAACTATCACTTTCTCACCAAGATCAGATGTTAAAAACATTGGCACCTCTCTTCTTTCTTACCTTTGGTATCTAACCATATTGCAATGCACCCAATCCCGCCAGGTTTAGATCATTGCTCCACGCAAGTCACTTTGCATCCTCAAAGTTTCTGCTACGAGTCCCCTTCAGGTCGACCAGCTCTCTCTCCTCTATATGTGTTCTCTCCTCTACATGTGTGCCTCTAAAGAGGGAGCAGAGGAACAAAATATCCTGTAGAATGTAATATGTTAGTATATAGGGTTTAGAAATGACTTTTACTCAAAAGGTATTCACAATCCAAAGAAAGCACTAACAATATTTCTCTGTTTTTCTCATAGTGGCCACATCAAGCTTTGAGTATGGGCTTTGGATTGAGATGGACTGGATCAAACCCAAGCTCTACCATGTGGAAGAGTTTCTATTCTTACTTTGGATACAACAAATCGAATAGTAGCTCTTTCATAGGGTTGTTGCACAGACTAAAGGATAATAGGTATAAAAATGATTAAAACATTGTCTGGTGTATAATAATCACTAAACAAATGATACTCATTATCCTCATCATTATATCTCCTTCTCTCCATTTTCTTCTTCACCTTCTCCCAGTCATAGAAATATAGCCACGTTGATGGCTCCTGTAAAAAAACAGGAGAGCTGATATTGAGTTAAATAAGTGGGACACCACATTGGTCAGGAGAAGACATTTTTACACGATCCCATGTGTTACTCACAATCCTGTCAGTTTGGCCTACGGATGTGCTGCATTCCTTATTGTGCTGTAAAAAATTTCTCCAAATGCCTAAGATATTCTTTCAATGTGAACACAGAAAGCTAATATTTGAATCCAGTCATTAAAACCTATTTAATTTCATAACCACAAGCCAGGATTGGATAGTTTAAGTAAGAAAGGAGATCATCATGAATTCTATAAGCTTTCATCAGTTTTCTTTCCTAAAAGTATCCAATTTTAAATCCAAAGAATAGTTCTTCCTAAGTATTATAATGAAAAAGCTCCAAAGACTAAATCAACCCAGAATCACCTCATGAGTAACTAGCCTAGTAAGTTAATTATAGGATCCTTTGTTGCTCTTTTTTTATTGTGGGTAAGAGTTCTTGATGCAATATTTTTAGTTAATTGAAGATTTTCTTTAAACCTATGCAAGACAGCCAGCAAATAGTGCATTTATGTATGTAATAGAAATGGTTGTAATATATCATTAAGGCACCCCAGGGCATGTTTTATTGGTTCATTAATACAGTACATGCCTTAGGTGTATTCAACCACTCGGGGCCTATATTAATGGACCAATAAAATATTCCCTGGGAGTGCCTTAATACCACCCTAATATGGCTAAGTTTAAATTAATTTTTTCAGGCTTATCTTTTTTAAAATCATTTTTCCCTACTTGGGAAGATAGATTCCTTTACAGGGGGAAAAAGTTCAGGGTGACAGAATAAGAAAAAGCAGGATAATAAAAATCTTCTGTTCCATCAATTTTGTAAAATGTTTTGTCCTTTCAGAGAGTTCCATTTCTAATCCTCTATATTCTACTTCCAGTGTCTTCCCACATCTTCCATGGAAATCAATAATCTTGTGTCTAGGAGGAGGAAAATAAGACCTATTTATTCTTGGAAGTTACAGATCAATGCACCCAAATGTCATGTCTAGCAATAAAAGCTAATCACCTTTCAATATTTTACCGGATCAGGGCAAATTCTTACCCTGATTTAAGGACAAGTTTTTCACCTAACTCCTCTTACCTTGTGTAATCAAAGAATCGGGCTTCCCTCCAAAAAGGAAAACATTCTTCCCAAATCACCCACATGATAGTTCTCTTTAAGCTTTACAGAAGTATTTGAATTCCACTTTGGTCTATTGATGAACCTTCTTGATAACAGAAATTTGGGAAGGAAAGAAAAAAGCATTGAATTCAGCTGAATTAAAATCTTGGTCTTAACCATCTACTTGTTCTGATACTGATCTGAAAGCTTCCAGTTCCTCCTCAACAAAATGTACATAATAACGTCTATCTCCTAGGAATAGTGTGAGTGTTAACTGAAATAATTCTTGTAAAACACTCGGTGTAATGCCTGGCACATAGGAACCACTGGAGAAGTTGTGGTTTCTAACCTCTTAGGTTAGATGACCTAACCTAATTAGGTTAGATAACAGTTAATAACCTGTAGTTATTAACCTCTAAAATGTTACTGGAGAGATCAAAATGAATGCAACAGTTGAACAGTATAAACTTCCTGAAGAAATTTTGACAAATAAAGTATCCAGTATATGAAACACAGTTCTCCCTCATTCCATCCTTTTTCCTTCCTTTTCCTACTACCAATGAGGCACATGATCTTTAAAAGATACCTAAGAAACAAATCAAGTGTGATCCAGGACTTACAAATGTCATATGTAAGTCCTACCATGTGGGGTGGGAGATGGAAAGTCATCTCTGTCTTCAAAGAGATTATTTTTAATTGTATCAAGCAGATAATATGGAGGAATATAAATAACAATACAAGTGTTTGTACGTGACACTTGTGTTTTAATTTCAATTTTGGACATAATGGAAGAAATCTCTGGAAACAAGACTGATCAGAAAAGGTGTCAGCCAGGCAGTAGGGTCTCTACAGAACCGCTGGCTTAGTGAAGAAGGAAGTACATCTTGAAACTGGCCATGATGAGTTCAAAAGGGAGAAGTGGGAACATTCCACACTGGAAAATGGGTTAAAGGGAGGTGTAACCACACCGGCGAGTTTCTGATGAACAACTTTTGGGTAAGAGTGCTCTCGGGGGGCACTAGTGGGGAAATACAGCAGAGCTGGACCTTGGAGGACTCTGCCTTTCAGGTGATGGAAAACCGATACAAGGATTTTGATCAGGAAATGTCCTGAAATAAAAGCAGTATTTTTAAAAGTACATTAATTACTGTGCTGCCTATGACCTGGAGTAGAGAGAAATGATATCAGAGAGACCAGCTGAGAGAACAGTATCCTATTCCATGGTTAAAGTTCAGAGGGACCTGAATAAGGAACTAAAAGGAAAACTGAAGGATAATTGTGAACGCTAAATTTTTTGTGATAAGCATTTGATTGTGGTATGCAAGGGAAAGAGTAAAAAAATAACCAAGAGGCTGAAGAAATGGAAAGATTAAGTGGCTGTTTGCTCCTTTTGATTTGCTTATATTCAGTTTGCTTTACTTAGAAGTAATTTTCCAAGACCTCATTCTATGAGCCTCACATGGTCCTGAATAAGGCAGGATGAGGCAGAATAAAGCCCCTGTCATTATTAGGAAATAGAGTTAAAAAGTACATCCCCCAACAAAGGTGAGTCAGTCAGATCATTAATTTTATGTCTAAAAAAAACTCACTTTATCAATTGTCACAGCACAAAGCATGGAAAAACTTGAACACACTATTGAAATGTTTCTAGGCATCATGTCACATTCCTTCATTTGGCCAAAATGGTTCTTTTCTTCTGAATACTGTCTTCTCGTTTCACCTTACCTAAATAATATTTACTCTCGGGGCCCATTTTATCCAAGGAACTTTCCCCAACTACTCAAACATGTATTGAGCTCTCCCTCCTTCCTTAAACTCCTAGAGCCTTTGCTGAATTAGCCACTTAAGTTAGCACTGAATTACGTATGTCTGCAACACACAAGTCACTCTTAGGGTGATTGTGCTATAAAATATGGTATCCTCACTTATTAATTCAAGTAAAATACTAATTTTTTAGTTCTAAATTTCATGTCACTATAAGCATTGACAATACATGTCATGGAGACAGGAAATGTGTATTTTATTTTATTTTATTTTATATTTTTGCCCAAATTGCATGAAAAGAAATTATCATAAATATCTGATAGTTTATTGGGAAATTTACATAACTTTTTGAACAGTTTAAGGGAATATATACCTTATTTGCTCAAATATCTGCCCCAACTCAAAGATGACAAAGCCAGTACTATCCTATTGATGGTCCCCCGAGGTGTGCCTCCAAATAGCCATATTGGAATGAGCTGGGGCATGAGGGTAAGGAAGGTCTTCCCTTCTGAGTTTGTACAGAGTAAGAAAACCCAGAACATCAAGAGAAGCCAAAATCCATTAATGAGGGCAATGAGTAAAAACTAGAGAGAACAAAAATCTGAATGTGGAAGCCAAAGAGCCAGAGGCAAATCAAAGCTGGGGTACATTGCCAAGAGTCAGAGCTGGAATTAGTGAGAAACCCAGTGATAACATATCAGTCCTCGTGTTGAAAATTTCAAGCTATTGCTTAAAAATAGCTTGCAGCATCTAAGGTTAGATGTAATCATATTGAGAAAAGGGTATTTTTCTATTTTTTCTTGACACTTAAAATCTGTCTTTGGATTTCTTTGTGCTATATTTTGTATTTTTGGACACAGCCTCGATGATGGTTAATTGTTAATTCCAATTAACTTGTGCCAAATTCATATTTTTAGTATTTGGAGTTTCTATATGTGTCTTATGTATAAGTTAAAATATTTCAGTACCTACACAAATGTATGCATGTCATCTACAAACTTTGAGGCTGACAACATATTTTAGTGATCATTGCCCATGATTCATTCTTAACTGAAAACAATCAGATAGGAAGTCAGGAATTTTATAGATTTCCAGGCACATGGCTCAAATTTAATTATCAAATAAGAATCTCCAAGTAAATTCCAGTTTTGCAAATAGCTATTCGAGACTATCTCATAGAACCTGAAAATTTCCCCCAGTCATCTCTATAGCTTGGGCTCAAAAAGTATATTTGCCACAGATGGTCTTTTATACGACCATAGAAATAATTGTTCCAATCTTTCTGGAAGGCAATTTGGCAATTCATATTAAAAGCCTGCAAATGTCCTATCCTTTGACAGAGAAATCCTGTTGAGCTGTTTGTGAATTTTTCCCAAAGAAACAGTTACGAATGTGTACAAATATGTCTCCACAATAATGGTCATCACATCAGTGTTAGTAATAGCTTAAACAGCAAAAAATTCAGAGGTATAAAATAGGAGTGTGGTTAAGTAAACTATGAAAAATCCATATAATGAAACTAATTATTAGAAACAAAATCATTGTAGAACATTTAACAAATATAGACGATAGATTACAAAGTAGTGAGAAGCAAGTTACAAGCAGTACATAATGTCTGATTCTCAAATATAATGAAAGAGAGAAAGCAAGTTGACTCAAACTATTAATATTTTTTAATCCTTCATCGTTTTTAGAAGATGGTCATATGATGTAAAAGAAGATGGTCATATGATGCCACGTGATCTGAGTCCAACCCACTGTTCCAACTCTGTCTGTGTCACTTTCCCTTCTGCTCACCACTCTCCAGGCCTTTGGCTCTCTGGGAACATGCCAATGGCCTTCCAGCCTCAGGGTCTGGGTACCTGCATTTCCTTCCACCCAGAATGCTCTTCTTCCATTCATCACTCCCATCCTCTTACCCTGGCTCTGCCCAGACCTCAGATTAAAACACAACCTCACAGCGTACCACCTCTCCCCCTCATCTAGAATAGCTCCCCATTTTATGCATCCTAGGAGAATCTTGGACTCTGTTTTCATAGCATTGGAGTCTGCTGCA